>JAQGBH010001168.1:0-35972 GCA_034698265.1 Sminthurinus aureus | reverse complement strand
AGGACATGAAATTATTTTATAGAGAAATATATTAGTTAAATAAACTATGTTTTTGAACAATTACTAATCAGTTGACTAACTCTCTCGTTATTTAACATTACTGTAAGGTTTAAAAAGGAGTGTGTTCCACATATTTAAGTTTTAAGTGCCCTATTCTACGCGTACAAGGATATACGAGAACCCCATCAAAATCCAAACAAAATATTCTTGCTTTGTCGTCGTTCTTTATACGAAACTACTTTAATTAGTTCATCAATTACAGTTGAATGTATTTAAAATTTAAATAGTACTCATACTGTTTTAATACTAGTATTTTATTAACTGAATGTGGGTGTGAAGTATTTTGGTATGTTTTTCTCTCTAAAATTGTGTGAAATATAATATTATTTTATAAACTGTGAGGTTTGATTTGAGAGTCAAGATCCAGATAGAGAGAGAGAGAAACAAAGTTAAATGAGATTAAGTATAAAATAGATACGTATTTGATATTTGATACGCGTTTTATCATTCTACATAAAACGTTTAAAGTCACACTTACATTTTCTTAGAACGTTTAGAAATTTTAGAGCTTTTTTTTATTACATCAAAATATCAAAATAATATTATTACAAGTAGTATTTTTAATTTTTAATAATAATAATATCAAACAAAAGTACATACTTACATGCTGATATGCTGATACATATACCTAATAATAATTACTAGTAAAAGTTAGAAATTTACTGCAATTATTACCAAAGTCACATACATAAGATTTATTATAATAAAATAATACTTGCTCAACAATAGTTTGTGTTGTGTAATTAAGTGTATGTTTATGGATTTGTGTGTATTTAAGTATAAAAAGTTTTTTAATCACTTGCCAAGAGAGATAACAATTATTATTAAGAAAAAAAGACAACAAAAAGTATAATATTACATTTAAAAAATTACATACATTTAACATAATTTTTAAACAACGTATAAAATATAAACGACGTGTTCCGTTAGTGTTCCGTTCCAAACCAAGTAATTTTTTATAATTTATAATACATATTACATAATTAATTATATATTATTATTTTGGCAATAAGTTTAAATGCTATTGTATTAAAGAGAAGATCACACCCTCTTGAGTTGTAGTTTGTTGCAATCAAAATATAATGTGTTTTGATCAATCTGCATAATATATTTGAAAATTGAAAAAAAGAAGAGTATATTGACCTAATTTGAACTTTCTGAAAAAGGTGGACAAAGGCTTTGTACAAAATATTGGATCCATCACATATCACATACTCTCAGCTGATCTGATGTTTTGTCATGAGTAGGTAATTTGACCCTTTTTTGTCATGGAGAATTCTTTGGCAAAGATGATCAAGATGATCAAGCTCAAGGAATCTAAGAAAAAATATAAAAAATTCATGATAGGCAATGAATTTTATATTTTTGTATATATATAAAATTCAGCTCTATACAATATACAATACGTTTAGTTATAAGTTTTAGGTTATTTTGATTTTTGACGTCATTTACTGCAAATTTGTTGACATTTGACAAGATGCAATGGAAAGGAAATATATAGTTGGTCATCAAAAATAATACTAAATATGACTCCATTATTTTAATTTTTCAATTTACATGGTGTTGTATAAAAGTCGTGGAAGCGGAATTTCTGTTATACATGATAATATGTGATATGTGGTCATGTTGACCAACTTTATGTTCTACAACGTATAATGTGGGTATCACATCTGCATCTGATTATGAATGGAAGCTTTCAAAGTCAAATAGAACTCAAATATGATTGACATTGTAACAAAAAATATTATAGTCATTAAAATGAGGTGAGATTCTTTTTAGGAATTTGGATTCGAAAATTTGGAATACAACTATTATTGTACTTACACAATTTAAAAGATGAGTCATATAAAGATGATAAAAACACTTCATCTCGGAAAGTATGAGTCACAGCCAGTTGAAAGGGAATATTTTATTTAATAGCTAAATTGGAATTTGTAGTGTTAATAGTTTCTAGGTATTTGCTCAAAATATGTATAAAAAAAAAAAAAAAATGAACTAGAGAATAAATTCTTATAAAAATGGTGGTGAAATTTTAAAGATGCCTGAAAACCTAATAGTAATAAATAATAATTATTAATTATTGTAATATTATTAGAAACAAAAAAAAGTCTTTCCTAAATCTTTTAGCAAATGATTATTTTTATAAAATTCAATTAATATCAAATATGTCATGAATTCCTTATAAGTTTAAAAGAAAGAAAGCGATATCAAATAACCAACATAAACACGATGTGTATGTGTTTTTGAAGACACAATAGTCAGGGGTCAGGGAAGATCTTCTCTTGTACACACATGTTATTACTTTTAAGTATGTTCAAACTTGAAGTTGTTAGTGATATGTTTTAACCAGAGTTTGTTTTTTATTTATTTATTTATTTATTTAATTATTTTTAGCGATCCACCAAAACAAGACGAGGCATCATCATCATCATCGTCATCACAGCAACAACAACCACCACCACTCATTTCTTCTAACCCATCGTCTTCAAAACAAGTTCCGTCTATTAATTTGAACGATCCAGCTGCAACCGTGTCGGCAAATTCGAAAAAACAAAAACTTGATACTCAACCTTCAGTGTCTGGGTCACAAACCGGAAGTGACATGGACTATTCTGAAGAATATGAAGATAGTGGTACGGAATCCAGTGGTGAAGATGTTGAATTTGTTGATGAAAGGGATAACAAGGCCAATGATCATGCTTCAGATGATTATCCATTTGTTGTATTATCTACAGAGGCAATAGTACAACATATGATTGATTCCATAAGAGATGTAAGAAATTAAAATTACTTACTGTAAACAGATCCTGCTTTGTATGTATGTTATATGAATATGCTCCTTTGTTTTAAGTTATTTATGAATTATGAGGAAGAATAGTTTACAAACAAATAACAGCTCCCATGAATCATGAATAATAATCGATATTTCTCTCTCTATTAAATACTTTGTTTTTAGGCCAATACTGTCCTCCAGTTACCTCCAACAACCATGAGAATATTGCTAAATCACTTTGGTTGGGATAAGGAAAAGCTTCTTGAAGCCTATTACGACTCTGACCAAGAACAATTATTTCGCGAAGCACGAGTTATTAACCCTAATACTTCAAGGTCTCAAAACTCTATTCCTTCTAATGGAATTGAAGATTGTGAAATTTGTTATTTACAAAAACCTTCACCTGTAAGTCAAATCACATGTAGATCTCAAATTTCCATTTACATAACATAATAATTAATAATATACTTATCTTGTTTTCTTTTTTTAAAAAGTTTTGTTAAGTATTCAGTATTCAAAGATTCAATATTCAGTTACAGAATTATTATAGTTATTTTAAAATTGTTTATTAGGAAATCTCCAGACTAATTTATAAAGTAATGTTACAGTATTATAACACTACTTTTTCACTTTTTTTTTATCCATTTTAGAGTATGTATGGTATGGAATGTGGTCATCGTTTTTGTTGTCAATGTTGGTCAGAGTACCTTACCACAAAGGTAAATTATTTCTACCTATTTATTACCGATCCATAATATAATCATGTATAAAAGTTATCATTACACAGTAATAGTATAAGGAATTATCTTAATAATTATTGAAAATATTTTGTCGTCATATTTTATAGATTATGGAAGAAGGCATGGGGCAAACGATAGCCTGTGCCGCTCATAATTGTAAGATATTATGATTCCTCTACATATTTTTATCAAACATAAAAAACTGTTTTTACATTTTATATTTCACAATTTGTAATGTTCACTGTACGTAAATACACATGTTCAGGTATTAATTATGGGAAAAGTTTTTTAAAAAGTGTATTTTAGTAAAACAGAATGATTTTTTATTTTACTTTTAGGTCCTATTTTAGTAGATGATGCAACAGTAATGAAACTTTTGACTGATCCTAAAGTTAAACTCAAATATCAACATCTCATAACAAATAGTTTTGTTCAGTGTAATCGCTTGATGCGATGGTGTCCTTCTGCCGACTGCACGAATGCAATTCGAGTCCAATATAATGACTGGCAACCAGTTACATGCACCTGCGGTTTCAAATTTTGTTTCCAGTGTGGTCATGCATGGCACGATCCAGTTAAATGTTGCTGGCTCAAAAGATGGCTCAAAAAGTGTGACGATGATAGTGAAACTTCCAATTGGATAGCTGCTAATACAAAAGTAAGTACATATATTTAAGTAATAAGTAGTAATAGTTGAAAGTATACGTACTTGTTTGATTGCTTTGTTGTTATGGAATAATCCCTAAAAATGATAAACATCAAAATTTTATTCTCCCCCTTTATAATTTGTTGATAACATTTTTTTAATTACAGGAATGTCCCAAGTGCAATGCCACCATTGAAAAAGATGGTGGATGTAATCATATGGTTTGTGTAAGTACAATAATTACATTTCCCCCCTACGTTTTCTTCTAAAGCTGATGACAAAATTTTAATATGACGTACCGTAGTTTACTAACAACTAAACTATTAGTGTAAAATTATTGTCAATAATTAATTATTATTAGTAACTTATTTTAAAATGTATGTTTTGGTTTGAATCTGATATCTTTACAGAAAAACCAAAATTGTAAAGCAGACTTTTGTTGGGTTTGCCTTGGGCCTTGGGAACCTCATGGTTCATCCTGGTAAGTTTAGACATAATATATTATGTAGAATTATTTTGAAAAATCAAAAGAGGGTAATACAGAAAAGATAAAAGTAATGACTAATTCGTGATAATTATGTGTTATTACATTTTAGGTACAATTGTAACCGGTACGATGAATCTGAAGCTAAGGCCGCGCGTGATGCGCAAGAAAAATCTCGTTCAGCCCTTCAACGTTATTTATTTTATTGTAATCGATACATGAATCATATGCAAAGTTTAAAATTTGAACATAAACTATACGCCTCCGTCAAAGGTAAGTCGATAGTATAAGTAGAAATTTAATGGAATATTAATATGGCTATTTGTTTTGCGCAGTATAATAATGTACTATGTGGTACATAAATATACGTAGTTCATTCTCCTAATTCATAAAGCAGACGTATGATAAATTCTCACGTTCTGATATAATATTATATCATGTGAGTTAGGGGAATGATGTAACAAATTTATAGTCAACACGTAGTACACATAATATTATAATATTTTTATTATTTATAAATTGTTTATGAAATACTCGTATAATATTATTCATTTCAAATTGTAAATATGTATATCTTTTGGTTTATATTGTAAAATAGATAAGATGGAAGAAATGCAACAACACAACATGTCATGGATCGAAGTTCAGTTTTTGAAAAAGGTAAGTATTAAACGAATTGTAATTGTATTTACAATAATAATCATTATTACTTGTGCTGTCATATCCAAGTATAGCATTTAGCATTTAATATTATGTCATTCAATGCGTGTTTTAAACTACTATTTTTTAACTTTGTTTTTTTTAGGCCGTAGACATTTTGTGCCAGTGTCGACAGACTTTAATGTACACCTATGTGTTTGCTTTTTACTTGGTAAATTTATTTATTAATTATTAATTATTACTGAATTACTATTGTATAAAAATTATAAATTATATATGTTATTACAAACAACTTTCTTTTATTTTTCGTGTTCAAATAACTGGGTGTTGCTTATTTGTGTAATTTTCAATTTTCTTTAATCTGAATATTAATCTATCTTTTTCATGCCCACAACTACGTATATTTAGGTTAAAACTAACCAATCAGTCATTTTTGAAGATAACCAACGGGATCTTGAATCCGCAACGGAAAAACTTTCCGAATATCTAGAACGTGATATTACCTCTGAGAACTTAGCAGATATCAAGCAAAAGGTACAATCTTATGTATGTATTCCAAGAACAGGTTACCCCTTTTTATTATTCTTTTTTATAATATACTCATTATTTACATTATTTTTGATTACTTAATTTGACATTTAATATAATGATTAATGATAATTAATGCAATGCTTATTAATTTATCTGCTTCGTGTAAAACAAAATTTGCAATATGATTGGATAAAAAGTTTGAATTTTCTATTGTTTGTTGTCGTTTTCTTCAAAACAAACAAAGGAGTATTACTTTTTTTTTATATAAATCTGGGGAGCTAATGTGATCAAATGTCTAAAACAACTTTTTACAAATTTGTTCATGTGATCCCATTTGTAATTTTTAAATCTCTGTAATTCATGTATCTGAAACATAGTAGTCAATTGGAGTTTTTATATCCTGCTTAATGTTCAATATACTATATTCTATATTATTAATTATTATAATTTATACTGTAGTTGTTGTCAATAGATTTTTTGTGAAAATTTAAATGTATTTGTTTTGTCCTTTTTCTAGGTTCAAGACAAATATCGTTATTGTGAAAGTCGTCGTCAAGTACTCTTAGAACATGTATATGAGGGTTATGAAAAAGACTGGTGGGTTTACAACGAGTAAGTGTTCATTTACTACTACTAGGTTACTGAATTATTACAGAACTATTCTTAAGGTTTCGTATTTGTTCATGACACACGTTAGACGGTTATACTCTATCAAACGACTACGAACAAAAAACTGTACACATACTACTACCACCACTACTACTTATTTTATTGTAGGTCTTTGTAATTTTGTACAATGAAAAGACATGCTTTATTATAGTAGATTCTAAAACTGTATCATTATTTTGTTGTAACAAAAATCAAACTAAAACCAACTTTTCTTGTCAGTTGCTGAAAAAACATCATTATCATCCTGATGAAACCAAAGTCAGTGACACGACAGACAGGAACTCATTGCTCCTTTTAAATACGTATTAACAGTTTTATTCAAAAGAAACAGCCTTTAGTAAAATTCAGTTTTTATTGAATAATATTTTCATTTTATTACATCTTATATCTAGTACTTAGAATGTATTAAAAAAGCAAAGAAAACAACTATATATTATGCTCGTTGAAAATAAGAGAAAGGACTAATTGAGGAAAAACTCATTTTACTCTATAATAATTAGTAAGCGCATTGTATTTTTAACCGACCACACATTCAGTAATTTTATTATTAATTATTATTATTATTATTACTATTCTCTTATTATTCCTATTCGTTATTAAATCTTTATTCAGTGATCATCCTTCAAGAGCATGTTTTTTTTATTTAAAAAAAAAGCAGAATGATTATTTTAAAAGGGAAAACAAATGGGATTGCTTTTATTAAAATACATGAAATGACAACTAAGCGAATGAAAAAAACAACACATATAAATATACACACAAACACATTTACAAAGAAAATAAAACAATAGAACAGCCTCAGCTGCTTACCTCTCCATTATTGTATTGTGTAGATAGATGCATACTTACATTAGTATTGCTATAATAGTATGAATTATAAACTATTACATATTATCTTTTGATTTTCAACCTTATCCAAAAAATACATAATATATCTTATATCTTATATCTACTGATGATGAAATTAGAAAAGAAAATTTCAGTTTGATTTATGAATTTGAAAGATTATTGTGCTGATTCCACATTATTATGTATATGAATATTTTGATTGATGATTATGGTGATGACTCGATCTCATCAATAAAAATAATAATAGTTATTATTATTATTATTTAGTATAATCCTGCTAGATTTAAAGATAGTTATTTAGTGAACCTCATACATTTAGTGTTATAACCTATAAGAATTGAAAATATGTTTTAGTTTTGCCTCATATCTACTAATATCAGGAATCGAGTTTTATGAAATAGTTATTATTATTGTTGTTCTTTTATTATAGTACTGATTTTATTATTAACAATACTTATTTTAAAAAATCTAAATTATTGTACATTTTATCACTATAATCTATAATATTTTACGCTATTTGCTATTATAACTTAATTTTACATTATGTTATATTTTATGTATATGCACGCTCTAAGGACTAAAACTATATAATATTATGTGTTAAATATTCAATATTATATATAAATAGACTAGTAGAATAGTTAAAAATAGTAGTATGGTATGTAGTATGCAGTACTAAAAGCCTTAAACCAAACCACATAAACACACACATCATCATGTAAAATGTGTCAGCCAGAAATAGAAGGTATAATAAGTAATATATTATGAAATATGAAAAAAAAAAATCATCATACTATTTTAATATAATATATAATATATATAAAATCGTTAGATGAATTTTTATAGGACATTAAAGAGTATACAATGTGCTAGAAGAAGATAATAGAATAATATCTTAAACATATTTCAAGTGCAGTGTGTCATTTTATATACATATTAGACCTAAAAATGAAAAAATCCATTAACAATGGAAGTAAATCCTATTTAAATGCAGTTTATTATTATTATTATTATCATCATTATTTATTAATTATTATTAATATGTATTGCTCTCCTTTTATACAACTTGTAATAATTCCTCATTCTATGTAGGTACCCTGTGTGTGGATTCATGTCACCTTGACTCATCTCAAAACTGATGTTGTAATGTTTAACCACTATAATATAATATTATTTGTATTTGTATAACTTTGAGACATGAAAAATATGAAATAATCATTGTATAACAATATTTTGAAATTGTGATCATCTATAATATAATAATTTTTATGTGTATTAGAGTATTATTACAATTTCAAAAGTAAAACAAACAAAAAAAAACAAAGAAGAATGAAAATATATCGTCTGTTGATGATAAATTATTATCATATAAATATCCCAAAAAAAAATAAATATTATGTATGGGTAGTACATGTGTACATAAAACAATAATATTAGGTTAAATATTATATAATTCAACATAAATATTATATTATGATACTAGATAAAAAACAACATTGATGGTATACAGAGAGCATATACATGAATGAAGAAAAAGAACAAAAAGAATAATATTGTTTAAAAAATAAATGAAATGAGGGGAGCGTTTGAAAAGATAATAAAAAAAAACATTATACTAATCTTTACTGATGATAATAATAATTATTTATCTTCCTTTTGTACCCAAACACAAAAAAAAGAACGAGAATATATATTATAAGTAAGAAAACAAAACAACCATTAAAAGATTTGTTTTTCTACAAATGAGACGTTCAGTAGTATATTAAATACATACTTACTTCATTACTCATTCATATTGCAGTATTTAACACATGCATATTTTGCACGGCATTATAATTAATAATGTTTGTTAAGTATGTAAAAAACATGGCAAAAAAAACGATGCAATTTTTTTTAATGCATGTAAAACCCAAAATGTAAATTCTGTTCGATGTCTAGTGTACCTTGATTCCTTTTTAAAATCAGATTCGCGAATGCGGTGTGAAAAGAAAAAACCGTTACACAAAATTCTCGCATCGATATTTCTTCTGTCATAAATTACAGTAATTCCAATATAACATTAGTCTGATATTAAAGTTAACTAGGAATTTAAAAGTGAATTACCGTTTTTACTCTACGTCTACACTTTTAGTTTCCTAAAGTGCCATAATATATTATTAAAAGTGTAAAATATAACCACAAAGTGCTTCATCTAAAATGAGAATAGCATAAAAAATATTCTTCATTTTATATTTTACTTGTACAGCTGTAATATTTACAAAAATTTCATACCTACACTATAATTAAAGTTTTAAGTATGATTAGTAGTCAGTAAAATAGGGTGATGAGAAGTCGATCAAAAACGTCTAGAAACTCTATAAAATATTTTATAATTATTATTAAGGTTTTTTGACGATAGTTTTTCTCAAAATACTTTTCACATATAGGGATTTTGTTGTACATGTAAAACGTAAAAAGTTAATTCATCATTGTTTGTTGGTAGTTTTTAAGTTATAATAATTATTATTATTGATATACTATAGTACAAAAAACAAAGAGTTTTATGCACTGCCATAATCGTTAATCGTTATTAAACTGAGGTGTGCGTGTATAAGCATAAAAAGAAAACCAGGATATTTTATTGTAAACGCCTGTTAAGTTTGTACTCTTGTTACTTTTATAATAGTTGATCTCTTACAAGTAATAAGTAGTAATGGCTTCAAAAAAGGCTTTTGGTGCTAGGAAGCACTTGGATACTTCCAGTAATAGGTATTATACAATATATATACTATACACAGTTAAAAAATATTTTACCATCCATATAACATAATACATAATATGTAATATGTATACTTAATACTAGTTGTGTTTACTGTGGGATTAAACTAATATACTTTGTTTGGTTTTTTGTTGTTTGTATACAGTTTTCATCAAAGTATGAACGGATCTTTGTCAACTAGCCTAAATCTATCCATAAAGAATTCACAGGAAACTCCATCAAAAAAGTATACTAGTAGTAAAGCTCCAAGCAGCAATACTAATAATAATAATAAGAATAATAATAGTAGTAGCAACAAAAGTTTAAATACTAGTAAAAAGAAAGGTGGAAGTACAAGTACTAATAATCACAACAATAAAGGAAGTGGTGGTGATAGATTTATGGCAGAGAAACCTAATTATGATATGGCTCACTATTTACTTCAACAACCGTCGGAGCCTAACACTTCTAAAGCTAATGACTCAACAACAACGGCTAACAATGCTAATAATACCAATAATAATGACTCTTCTAAAAGAAATGAAAATAGTATATATTCGAGATCTTTGACTGAAAATGTATTAGGTGTTTCGGATTTAACTGGAACTCGTGTTCTATCATTTACTAAAAAACCTAAATTTGCTCCAGAAGTAAGTCGGCTATGAGTTTTTGTTCTTCAACTTTACATTTCATACTTTTATATTTTATACTATTCACTGCATAGTAAAAGTGTATAGAATTATGTGTAATAATTATTCTTGTTTTGTTGTTTTATTATTAAGGGATATCAAAATGCACTCAAAGTTGTCTATCAAGGAACTTCCAGTTCACAAGTTTTACCCATGTATAACTATCGTGTTATACCTAAGTCTGCTGAGAGAGTTTTGGATGCACCAGATATCACGGATGATTTCTATTTAAATATTTTGGAATGGTCTAAAAATAATGTTGTTGGAATTGCTCTAAAGGATCAAGTTTACTTATGGACAGCTCACACGGCTGCAATTCAACGACTACCTTGTGATGTAGAATCAGGGTAAGCTAAATTTTTCATGTATAAAATGTAAAAGAATGACTAATAACTTTTTATCAAGAATTACACATGACACAATTTGAACTAAGATTTTCAATACCATGTAGTATGTAGTAAGTGAGCTATTTATTAAATTTTACATTAATAATGGTTATTGTATTGTATTTTACATATATACGCAGGGTTGAAATTGTAACTTCACTTACCTTTCTTCAAAACGGATCTCATGTCATTACCAGTCTAGATAAAGGTGTAAGTCAAGTATGGGATATTGAAAGAGTAAAAATTGTTAGAAATTTACGGACTGATGAACCAAATGCACGTATCGCTGCTATTGGAGCACATAGCCATTTATTTGCAGAAGGAAATAGACTTGGAACACTTCGTTATCATGATCTTCGAGTTCAAAAACATGAAGTTGCATGTATAAGGAACGCTCATTCACAGGAAGTAAGTTACTATGTTCTGTACAAGGAGTAGGTATAGATACAATGAATAATGAGTATCATGTAGATACATAGTTTATACTTTTTTTAAAAATCTTTTTTATCAAAATAAAACCTAAACAATCATTTTTCTTTTACATTGGATTGTATAGATTTGTGGTGTTAGATGGTCTCCAGATGGTCGTTTTTGTGCAACTGGAGGAAATGATAATTTTGTTCATATTTGGGATGCAGCAAATTTAAGTAGTAATGCAAGTCCTGTCTGTAGTTTTAGTGATCATTTGGCAGCTGTAAAAGGTACATAGCAATGAGTTTAAAAAAAACAAAGCTTGCTATCATATTATTATCATGGTATTTTTTTTTAAAAAAACTTCTTTTTCATATTTCACATCACGCTTAATCATCGTTTGTACTGTTTTTTTTGTATTGCTGTAGCCCTGTGTTGGTCGCCGGCTCACCATTGTGTATTGGCTACTGGAGGGGGAACAAATGATCGTACAGTAAAAATCTGGAATGTTTCTAGTGGTAAAATGTTAAAATCTGTGGATGTAGAAAGTCAAGTATCCGGTATCATATGGCATGAAGGTTACCGTGAAATTTTATCTTCTCATGGATTTACAAAACATCATATTGCCTCATGGAAATATCCTGAAATGACCAAGGTAAGCAAGCGTATAGGAACCATAATACTGCATTATCAAATGATTTTATCAAAGTAAATACAACACTACTTATTTAAATAGTATGCATACATAATGCACTGATATCCTCATCATTTTTTCAATAAATTATTATAAAATTGAATAGGTTGGGGAAATGACTGGACATAGTCTTCGTATCCTATCAATGTCCATGTCACCAGATGAAACCACGGTTGTGTCAGTATCGGCTGACGAAACTTTAAGATTTTGGCGTGTATTTCCTCCAACTAAAACTACAAGTGCTGCAAAGAAAAAAGGCGAACCAAGTACTTTGTCTTCATTACAACTTCTTCGATAGTATTCAAGGTACTAACTTCTTACATATTATACAACGGAGACTTTCACAAAGAGGAATTGCATGTTTGTTTTCATACTATTGCATAGAGATTTTTTGTAAACAAAACTAATGAAAACATAATATCTACCAGACCGTTTGAAGCATTTTTATATATATGAATGTAGCTCAGTTTTTTTACAATGATGATTATTATCATAATGAAACAGAAAACTATAAGTGATGAATGAATGAATTAATGAAAAGGGGTAGAAAGATTGAAAAGTGAAGTATTTATTTGTAAATAATTTTTCTGTACAATATATCCCTAAGAATTCAAAAGCAAAACTCAAAAAAATTATGCATGTGACAAAACAGTCGTCCTGAAGTGTTTAATTATTAAAAAGTTTTAGTAAGATGATAAACTAAAGATGAACTACAAATTATTAGCTAAAAAACTGTCGTGTTCAGTAACATTCAGTAAAGTAAACATATATTATATGTACAGTACAATAAATATATATATTATACACATATAGTACATTTTTATACTGTCCTGATAATTAGGATAATATTATTGCATGATGCTAATTTATAATTTTGATTTTACATAATACAAAAAACGTAAAGTATTATTAGCCAGATTTTTATGTTGATATTACTATAAGAATTTATGAGTTTTTAAAAAGATGATAAAATATTTTAATTTTAATTTTTTACCTTTTTTTGCTAGATAAGTAAAAACCACGTAAATGCATAGAATATGACAAATGACAAACGAATTGATTGATTTTCGAAAATTCGTTTACTTATTTATTTTTTATTCTATAGGAATTCGAATACAATACTTTTATTTTATTTTTATACATTCTTAATCTTTTTTTAACCCTTTTAAATGATTGCACGCTTTTAAAACAAACAAATTATGATAGTGTAACATTGCATAAATAAATTACATAATATCTAAAATAATTTATATTATAATAAACTTAAGGTTTAAAACAATGATCAATAACAATAATATAAAACGTGGAAAAGTGCACGTAGATACATTGAAGATAAAGACTGAAATGTCATAATATATCATTACACTCTTCTTCGAGTAAAAGGAAAAAGTGAAAGGGCCAAAATAATTTAACATTATTCGAATGATTTAATTTTTGTGAACAAAAAAATACTTATAACATATTATATATTTTATCGTAGTTGTCAAACAGTATATATATATTATATGCTTGTAAGAATTGAGAACATGAATTTGTTTTGTAATGAACAATCAAATTAATCCGTTTTTTTTATATTTCCTGAAAAATAAACTGATAACAATAATATTTAACAATTTCATATAAAAAGGATCAAGAAAGGAAATTTTAGTACACTTTTTTTTTGTATATTTTTGTCTTTTGTAGCAGTCCTACTATTACTTTAGCAACTTTTCATTTCATAACTATCATTATAATATTAACATTAACTGGTTTACTTGTTTTCATTACACATTATGTACAAATAGGTGTAGTACATCACGAATTTTCAATGGTGTACATTATATTGGCAACATGAAATATTTAACAAGAACAAGTTTGGAAGATATTTAATACCTTCAATGTGTGGATTTCGTCTCAATCAGTGAACATATTATAGAATTCTTGTAGAATTCTTTCAAGTAAATACAGTATAATATAAAAAATAGTATGATTACGATTTTTCGCCTATATGAATAGTATATTAATTAACCTCGAGGTTCATATAATATATAAAATAGAATTGGTATATTGAGATTACGAAACAAAATTATAAGGAGAATATACTAAAGATACAAATTACATGACGTACTTGACATCAATTTATACATGTCTTACTTTTTTACAGTAATAATAAAAGATTATTATTATAAAGCATACTTTTGATTTTGACTCTGCATTTCAGAACAAAGATCAGGTATTTTAAAACTGTAAAACATAATAATATATTATAATACATCATACATTCCAAAGAATTATATAATCTTATTCTATGGAAGAGTGCTGAGATTGCAGATACTGAGAATGTTTGATTCAAAATGGAATTTAAACCCGTTATACATATAATAGAGATACAATTAACAAGAAAGATTTCTTATTAACTACATAAAAAATTATTATTATCAATTATAGTCTACGCATTTAGCATTTGGACTATTCAAAATGGTCATATTTATAGTCATTATTATGACTTGATCCTACCAATTCTACCAAAGATAATCTATACGTATACGCTTTCATAATATATTATTTCTACAAATTTCCATATATTTTTTTCATGTATCGTGTAACAAGAAGTACAGCCAATTTGGAATAAATTTATACGATTAGTATAATCGATCTATGTTACCATAAAAGCTTATATATAATATATAATATATTTCCAAAATAGCAAAAGTAGTAAATGGTAAAGATTTTTCACATCGTAATCTCAAAAATTATTACTCTATTATGTATACTACATGTTTTTGAGTATAATCTCTGTATAAGATTCATTTGTTTATAACATATGCGGGACAATTAATATTTTGCCTTTGGTATCTCCATTTTGATCGAACGGTTTAACTCTTTTCAATTAACTTTTTTTATACTTTTTTGGAGGTATTATTTCATACCATTCTTTCTTACTTTACACTTAATACTAGTTGCCTTGATTTATTTAGTATCGTACATTTTACTTTGTTTAATACACGTAAAACATGTATAATGCATAATGCAGACCATTATAATAAGTAACATTACGCAGTTATATGTATGACATATTATATGTACAGGTACTTACTATATATATATATACTATATACGTAGATGCTTATAACAATATAAATATTTACAATATATCTTTAATAAAAAACAATCAATAGTAAATAAAGTTGAGTTGAGACAATTTGCTGCGAGTTAGCTATTTTTCGGGTTTTCTTTTTTTGTTTCCCTTTCAAAGGACAGTCTTCATATGTCCACTTGATTTTTCTTCTATTTGTCTATGTAATATTATAGTCTACACATACTTAGGAAATACGTATTCCTAGTTTAGCAAGAGCTATTTGTTTCCTCAATCTTATTATTTCCCAATATGAGTCTTCATTAGATGCTTTGACCAGACCATTTTTAATGTAGCGGAGATAGTTCAGGAACTCACAAACTGCTGCAATCTACAAATATACGTGAAAAATTACGATTATGATTGATAAGTTTGTTATATTTAACAAAAAGAACTCTTTAAAATTTCAAAATTGACATAAAAAAATGAAAAAACTTTACAAATCTTCTTACCCGATCTCGACAAAGTTGCGATATATCATACCATTCATCCGAATCAAATGCGAATCTCATACGGTAGTTACATATTCTTGGACAATGCAGCAGCGCACAATCACTGTATTAAATATTAAATAAATAAATGTTAACAGTATACTCATTACTCATAATTACTCACGTTATAGTTTTGATTGACAAACAATACAGTTTATGACGCGTAATTTTGATTGACATAACCTAATGATTAATGGTGTGTGCTCAATTGCATAAAAAACAAACAACTGATAAAAAGACTTACGTAGGAACATTTAATTTATCTTTCTCTGGTAAAGGTTCTACCCAAATGGAATTCTCTTCCACAGCTTGCCTTAATTTATTGACTAAGACTTCATTTGAAAATGAAAGACAGGGCTCAATATCTTCAGTGTAAATTTTCTATAAAAGAAACAACATATTATTACACATTATGCTTAAATATATCGCATTTTGACTAATTCATGCTCATAACAATAATAATTATTATTCTCATTTTAGATATTTATAAGTGGGTTAAAAGCACGTTAATGATTTTACCTGAAGAAATTGACTTTTATTGTTATTATGATTGACTGTTAAAGTTGGTTCTTGTCGCCATAAAACAAACATTGCATGAAAAGCAGGATCAACTTCACAGCGTTCTGGTTCAATTACCACTTCATTGGATTTACTATGCTTTGCTTTCCTGTGAATAAAACAAAAATAAAAATAAATACATATAGATACGCGTCAAGTAAATTACATTTTCATCGGTCATCAAAACATGCTTACTGCTGACTTGGACAAAGTGTCATAAAGAAGCCTGTCATTTTATTCATTAGAGCTTAGAGCAGCACATAATTAATTAAAAATGGCCAAAATTCAAAAGGCATTGAATTGAATTGACCTTACACCATACGATTTACGATATGATAAAACGACTAGTTATACGCTGTACACACATTCAGCACAGCGTACTGTACATCATGTGTATTCTCTTTGCCATTCACATGTATTTAATACATTGCCATGTACTTACTTTTTATATTTTATATACTTCATGCCTGCATCTTTGAGTGCTACCTTGGCACGCTCAAATTCATAACAAATAAACTGCAGAACTTTAAATAAATAAATGACGTCTGATTTCCGCATCACAGAAAATAAAAATAAAGTTCATCAGCTATAGCTTTTCTTTCTGGTTTCTGGATAATTTCTCATTCTCGACACACGTTTACATAAAGTTACACAATTATAATGTATTTTAGTATTACCACACTATGGGAAATTTTTCCTAAAATTCCTAGTAATAAACATTTAGACACTTTCCGTGTTACACAAATACATTGGCTCTCACCTCTCATGTGAATACAAAACACATACACCTACATCCATCATCCATGTACTTATTGCTTACAACATTTTATGTATGCTGTATATTTTTTGGCAGTTTCTGGACATTGTCGTATCGTGCTTTGCATTGATTCTAATTGCCAGCTATACCAACTGTCTATGAACGAAAATCCAAACGCATCTATCTAGCCATCATAATAGTAAAACTATAAATAAAATGTATCTCCTCTTTATATTTTTGACTTGAAATTGAGAGTACTTATAGAATTATGATGTTATTGAATGAATAAAGCATTTAAAAAAATGTTTTCATGGCTTTGACCGTGTAGAGTGTATGAAGTGTGGAGTTTTGGGATATGTGTAACGAGTAATGAGCATGTACTTGTGAACTGCAGTAAATAGTAAATAACATGAATGAAGAATGGAGAACAAAGGCAAAAATATTATGAATAGAAAATATTATGGCCCACAGTCCATAGTCTATATATTTAAACCATATGGAGTAGGGAAATAAAATGAAGTTATAACTTTGGACGTTGGCTGTTGGCATTCAAGTTAGTGTATATGTAAAATTATTAAAAGTATCCATGTGCATAAAATATACATGTACTTTCATGGTAGTCAAATGGAGTTTGGAGTTTAGAGGATAAAGATAAATGTGAATAACACTGGTATTGAACTTGCTGCATTGTACTGTGTGTAGTATGTATTATATTTTGCAGAGTACAGAAAAGAGAAGCTCATAAAAGATAAAAGACAACAACAGGTTATGAATCCCTATGAAGAAGAATCATTTCATTTTTAAAAGCGCTGGTCACGTTCTAGTCTAACCTTGATGTATTTTAGACGGATGGTATAATGAACAACAATGAGAAGGTTTAATAGAAGGTAGACGTTCTAACATTTAACTATCCAATCCAGTATCCAGTTTGTACTATCCATATGGTTTTTTATTTCCCATCTACAATCAACACTATATATTATTCCTACTTGAATGCCTACATGTATGCTGCTGATGCTGCTGCTGTTGATGAACTCGTTGTAAAGTGCAAAGACGAAATAATAAAGATAAAAATAATATGTGTAAGAATTAAGAATACAGTGAGATTAGAAATATTCATGTGTATACTTCTGCATGCATCTATGCATCATCTACTGCTGTTTTTAAGATTTACGACGTATTCAATGTACTCAAGACTCAAGAATCATCACTGATTGCAAATTGCAATCACGGCCTTTCATTTTTATATTTTAGTATAGTTTGTAGCTCATACAATAGAAGGATTCAAGATGGAGTAACCTAAATTAAAAACATGCACCAGATTATTCTAAATATCAATTTTACATCTCATTATTCATAATTATCATTACACCAACTGCTAACAAAAACAATGACAGATTTAGTAATGAATATCCATAAATTCTTGTTATTTTAAGAACTGCCACGTGAGAAGGAGCAAATCGTGTACCTATTACCTATAGATGCATTATGTGCTCTGTACTAGATTCATCACAATTCCCGATAATACATGATTGAAAAAACAAACACTAAAAATCGAATGATGGATAACACTCTACAATTCTTTTTCCAAGTTGAAATAGGATCACTTTTGACTTTGAAACTAAATCTGTAACTGAAACCTGAAACCAACTAAATATGAACAGAAATCATGTATTGAATAGTAATAATAATTGTACTCCATGATATAAAAAAACATTTGCAGACATAAATTATCACACTGAATTACAACGCAACAACATTTTTCCAGTTAATTGAATGTATATGAATTCAGTACATATTCAGTATTCAGTAGCTTGAATGACTTTGTTATTCATGTAGAGGATGATTTGAAAAAAAGATCATTATAGTGACTATTTTCCTTGTAACATCTACGTTGTTCTTTCTAGTGTATTTCTCATTATGAAACATGATGTAATGATACTAAGAATAATGACAGCTGTACTAACTTAAGTAGATAAGAAAAATTTCCCGAGAAAAAATTTCTACATCCTACACAACACACATACTAATTGGTATAATGCTGGATACACACGAGGAAAGTGTAAAAGTTGCACACGATATGATAAAGTAGCTAAAAGAAACTACTGAGATATGTATTATAACTCTTACTCTTTGCTGTCTGTTTCATCATCTTCTCTGCGACCGTATTGAAGGTGATTGTGTGAAGGACATCGTTTATGTTGTTTCTTAAATATTGAGATTCCGTTTCCACCATTGACCCCTGATAAATTTGGTCTGGAAGGAGTTGAAGTGATTAAAAGGGTTTTCAATGCAGCTACTTCAGCCTGTAATCCATCCAATTGCATTTTAGCTTCTTTCAGACTTTTTTCAGATGCTACTTCCTTCATTTTAGCCGCTTTAACCATTTTGTGAGCTTCCTATAATAATAATAATAATAATAATAAAATTAAAAATCCAGCATTAAATTTTTGTTATTTTCTTTGAAAATTAAAGAACATCACCTACATTTTTTAATTCAAACTTTGAACTAAATAGTATTACACTATTTACTAACAAATTGGTTAAATACTACATAATACATATATACGTTGTTAAATCATCATAAATTATAATACATAACATGAAATAATTGTGCATGTATGCATGATTCAAAGCCCAAAACAAAGTAAGCGAGACGTTGATGAGCTGACGCAATTAAAAATGTAAATACTAATAGCTAATGTCTAATTATTTTGAATTCCTTCCACGAATATTATGAAAACAAATCCAAGAAAGAAAAAAATACTTCAATTAAAACTTTTAGTTCGCTGGAAAAGAGAGAATGAAAGGAAAACTACAAAAACAAATTAATTAAATGAATGATGCTTACTGTAAATAAAGAAGCAGTTAAATCCTCTAGCTCTCCTTCAACTTGTTGGCGAATTCCTTTGAGCTCTTCAACTTCTGCATCTTTCTTCTTCAATTCTGAATGAGCTTTTTTTAATTCTTCTTCCAGGCAGGCCCACTTGTCTTCACCATTGACCTCTGCTTTAATATTACCACTTGTATCTTCATGATTACCATTAAGAGTAGATGACGATGAAGATGATGCTTCTGGACAAAGCTTAACCCCGTGCGGAAGACTACTACTTTTAACATGACGATGGGAGTCATCACTATCAATGCCATTTTCAACTACTTCTCCATTGCAAATGACAGAAGAATTATGAGCCTCACTATCGCCATTATTATTACTTTTAATACTGTTTATTTGGCTTTCATTATTATCATTAATATTATTATTATTATTATTATTTTCAGTTTTAGAGCTCTTGAGACTTGGCGGAGGAGTTTTGGATTTTTCCCGAGTAAAATCTATTGGTAATGCAGATGTAGAAATGATCACATTTTCAATGATATCCTCAGTATTATTATCTTTATCCATTTTGGCGGGTGAAATGGATTTTTCAGTTATTTGCTGTTCTTGTTCTCTGTTGTCTTTGTTATCTGCACCTTCTGCCATGCTTATATACATGGATTAATAATTTATTTATATACTACAACAATATAATATAATATAACAACGATGGAATCACGAATTAAAGAGTATTTTCGTTGATTGAATTCCTGTATCCAACTTTTTTGCTTTTGGCCGTGTATTAAGTTTCAAAAGATTCAAATTGTGAACAGTTATTGTTTATGTATCATTCATCATAATAATATTATGTAGAAGAGAAAGTGAGCACCGATATTTATTATTATTATTGTTTTTTAAGCTTTGTCACTTTTTAATATTAAATTATTATTTAATGTATAATAATACAGTTTTCGTATACGTTTGGAAGACTTGAGTTCAGTATTTCAGATCGTTGAATTATCCATAATTCAGAACAAAAGATAAAAGTGAGAAAGATTTTGACTTTGGACACTTTTGTTTTATACAAGCGAGCAGTGATTTTTCAATGTAAGAGTAGAATATTTTATAAACATTAAATTCTTAGAAATTCAATCCAACCTTTTGCGTTTATATGTAAGCAAAACAATGCCAAATGAGAGCAGGTAACAGATCTAGTAACTCAATCACGTCTTGTTCATGTAATATATAAATTATAAATTGGTAGTAAATTGTAGCATTAAGTTTTATGCAACATAATAATTTTATACTTTAAAAAATATCGCTTAAAAATACAAACACTGCAAAGCAGGTTACTCTGTGTGCTGTATATGTATATAAGCAATTTTGTTCAAATTTATATGGTAAATTTATGTTATCACAATTATTTTGTTATAACTAAATGTTTATCTTTCTCTCTTGTATTTATTTCCTTGTTTTTATCCAAATCTGACCGATTTTGACAATGGCAATGAGTTTGATTTTGGTTTAGTTTAGTTGAGTCAAGTGGAGTCTATCACTTGCTTAGTATATTTAGTTAGTACTTGTCACTCATCACTTGAAAAATATATACACAGAGATATAAAGAGAACATGTGTGAGAGAACTCATATGTATAAAAAAAGAGCTTTTACGAGGTTAATGATACACAGACACTTTGATGATGACAGATGATAATTTTTGAAAAGCAGGAAGCAGAAGTTCCTTTTGTGTGTTATAATGTATTCCGTATTCCGCTTGAGTTGAATAATTTGTACAAATGTAATTTGACACTATATTATGTACCTATCTTTTTTGGCATGTATATATAAAAAACTCGAAGTATTATTATGTGGGTTTTGGGAATGATAAATATATATTATATATATAGGTGAATTTATAAACACGAAATACAAAAATCACTGATCAAAATTTTTTGTTGACACGAATAATATAATCATGTAAAAAGTTCATTTACGTTTGCACAGGAATGCAAGTAATACTTTGACTCTTGGAACTTGGAATTACTTTGAATAATACTGAAGTATAATCTGGTACTTTTCCCTGGTTAAAGCTTTTACAGTTCAAATCTTCTTTGGATCTTCCTAAAGCTGATGCGAATCGATGAATGAATGAGTGGAAGAATGAATCGGAAGTTCTAATGGACAATGAATTAAATACTTTTGATCAGCGTTATTATTTCAACAACTCTATAAAAGTGTATTACGTAGGCAGAAACGTCATACCAATTGAATGTTGAGTGACGGTTAAGTATTGATGTGGTGTTGAAAGAATTCTTGTTTGAACTACTTTTATAAATATATAAGCAGATACAGCTACAGATTTACGTATGATGAGCTGGATATTATAGAAGATCTATATAGAGGATAGGATTTCTCGTCTAGACAATCAACACTTTACACTCAACTATTTTTTATACACGAGTCTTTAAGTAGATAATATAGAATGTAGAATCGTTTTCCAAAATCCAAAGCCCTGCACTTGAACAATATAGGACTTGTTTGATTATTGTTATTTCTTATTTCCTTCCGCTCACACACTAGGAATGCGAATGACTATTAAATGTATAATATATACTTTGGATTGTAGATTGTATAGTAACTTTTGTGGCTTGTGGTATGTTATTATTGATTGTTGTTGAGTCTTCATTCAATTCAAGTCGATTCAACCACGCAAGAGAGTATTAACTCCAAACTGCTGGACGTATGTAGAATATAGAGTGTAGAATGTCATTAGACCTAGAGTAAACAAATAAATACATAAACAAACAAACGATGCATTATTACTCCAAACCATTTCAAAAACACATTTTACATTTTACACATATACATAAAAAAGCAGCAGTAACCAGTAGCCAGTACTCAATACTCAATCATGTTGTACAATCAATACATTGATAACAACAACGCGGTAATAATAATAAAATACACAATATAAAATCCATAATATTTTGGATTGCATGAATCATTGGCATTGTGTATATGTATATATATATTCTCTACTTCTCGTAAATGCGTTAAAAATAGATTCTAACATTTTTATACAAAGGTGTATATATATCATATCCATTTAAAGCATGACACATTCTCTCTGAATATTTCCACATTTCATTTTTTTTTATAAAATTGCCTACGTAGTTTTACTATATTTATTTAATGTACATGTTTCACCCAAGCCAAGTAATGATAAAACTTTGATACGCAGAGATTAAAAAAAAGGTTAGTTTGGGAAAAGGTATTGACAAACGAAACAAAAATAACCTAGTAGCAGAGTGACTCATATAATATTATAGCATAACAAAGATAAAGATACTTTTTTTTCTTGCTTCGTAACCTTTCTCTTGGTTTACTTCAAAGTGTCCTTTTCAATCTCCAAAAAAAAAAGTAGAAATAAATTGACAATATTGTAATTTGTAATACTGGATACTGTACTGATAAACTCCTGCTCACATGAACTTTTATAAAAAGAAATCATTTTACAACAAACTGCAAAAATTTATAAAGTATAAATCACTGTTATTTGAATACATAGTATATTTGTAGTCAGTAGTAATAACAGAAATTAAATAGAAATAGAATAGTATTTTTTGTATGACAATGATAATAATTTAAATCTTTGATCTTACCAGTTAAATCCGTTGGAAAGTTTTTCTCTCTCCGTACTTTTCCTCTTGAGAGATATTGGTAAAATATTACCAATAATTATTCTGATTTTCTGCTTACAACTTTCAACTTCTAAGATCAGCACACTTCCACGTACATTAACATTGTGAGAATTACTGAGGTTATAATTAAATGCAATTAGTTGGAGTTATGATGATTGAAATAATAATAATAATATGTAATAAATCCAATATCAATAAATATCTTTCATATAATTTTTCTTCTTCTTCTTCTGACACAGGATATCACACATCACATGTGATGAATTAAGATGAGTGACGACTGAGGACAACCAAAGCAACGTAGATTTAAGATTTAATCATACTCCTTCTTCTCTTCTCTTTCGTATATTCACATTAGTGTAATTGAACTAAAGAAACACTGATATGATAATCTAAGAAAGTCGTCGTAAAGTGTATAGATTGTAAATGTGGTTGACTATGATACCACTATTAATGCTACTACTTCATCTTTATCTCCTTTTGCATGTGTACACTTTAGACTGTAGAAGATTGTAGACTGTAGTGTATGGTACGAATACGAATTATATTATTTACGTATTATGTATACTTGTCGAAAGTTAAGTAAGTAAAATAAAGTAATGTGTATAGTGTACAGCTTTAACTAAAATATTTATTATATGTACATAATATCAAACTATCTAAATATCTAATATAAGTTTGAAAAGTGGAGAAAGTAGGTCTTTATCACATAAAGTAACCATACGAAAATTCTAGGTCTTCAATAGTAATAATAAATCTCTCTTCCCTTTTCCAACTCTGTCTATCTACTACTATCTATCTATTGTATTATCAATAGCCCTTTGTATATTGTATGTTGTGTGACCATACAATAATATAACGTGTAATGAATGTATGCTTCAAAACACAAGGAAAAAGAAATGCAAAAGGCAAAAGACACAGGGAAAGAAATTGACTGTGTTAGTGACTGAGAGTGTGAGAGAGTGAGCAAGTAGGAATAACAACAATAATATTTTGGTATGTGTGCAGTGTACATATTACAGTATATGTTGTATTATGTATACATATATCATGTATCTAGTACGTAGTACGTAGTAAAGTACAGAAAATGTGTATAATATATACAATTATAGTTGGTTGAATTTACTTCCACACTACACTACTGAACTTACTATTCAATTCTGAGTAGCAAAAAACAGGGGAAAAATCACAGAGTTGTTGTTGCTGTTACGGCTGATGATGAAGGAACATAATATATATAGAAATAAGAGAATAACCCTTTTTGCACCACCGCATATTCTGTATTATGTACATAC
This sequence comes from Sminthurinus aureus, assembly GCA_034698265.1. Lineage (NCBI taxonomy): Eukaryota > Metazoa > Arthropoda > Collembola > Symphypleona > Katiannidae > Sminthurinus > Sminthurinus aureus. The sequence goes on along the minus strand of JAQGBH010001168.1, from coordinate 10,910 downwards.
ATTTTACGTGTAATCGGTATACATACATATATGCAACTATGCACCCAAAAACTGCAGTATTCTACTATACTTACGGCATACATTATTATCTATCTAGTTCTTCTTGACTATAAGCTCACTGCTCACTGTCTATAAGGAGTAAGGACAAAGTATATATATATATACAATATATTATGCATTATACGCGTAAATTTCATATATTATACCCTACCATACTATAAAAAATCCTCATATATAATTTATGTACTTGATTCCCTATGAATCTTATTCTACGTTCTATGCAGTGAGTTTCAAAGCTGTTTTTTTTTGCACTCTGTTGGCTGCTGAGCATATAATATATTATGCGAATTGAAGGGGAATACCTCATACACCTGTGTTTGTATTTTGTATGGGTAATAAAGACTCTCTACGTGGATAATAATAATGTATCTCGTGCGAATTCTCCCTCATCATTTTTTACAATACCTACGAATTCACTATACTGTAAAAACAAAATAGTATACATAAACAGTAGATGCATAGATCATAGATATTCAATACAGAACAAAGAGATGGTTATGCATTTAAAATATACTGAAATGAATAATTATTGTAGTGTGAAAAAAAAACTTTTGTTTTAAGTTTTGAGTAATAATAATAGCATTTTGATTTCTAATTAAATTTAAAGTAAGAATAAAAGAAAGAGAAAAAAAAGGAACACGTATTGAAGAGTATTTAATGCTTTTTAAAACGTGTAAACATGTTCGATTTAAAGAGTAAAAGTAATTAAATTCCTCAAAAAATTTAGTAGACAAGGAAAATGTCTCAATGTTTACTGTACGCATACACTGTATACTGCTTGAAGCGCACGTAATATTTTGCCTAAGGTAGCAATTTCTATATGTGTATTGTAAAAAAATAATTGTAAATCCTAACTTTCTCTATCAGATTGGCCTCTGTTATCTCATTTTACATAGAGTACAGCGTTAAAAGTATCCTCATCCTTGTTAAAATCTTTTACATTATGCATGTTGTATATTCATGCACTACATGATACATGACCACAATTTGTTCGAATTATTGCTGGTTACATATATTATATATTCGCATCAAACATGAAGGAACCTAGAAGGAACCCATGTTGCATTTATTTATTTTAAACTTGTAATAAATAAAAAATGTTATACATAATATAATTATGTTTTACAAGTCACCATTAAAACCACAGACTTTTTCAGTTTGTCTATGTATTGCGTAAAACTGATATCGGTATAATATGTTATACATATGGTATGTTAAGTTTTAAGTATTCTATTTCAAAATTATATTGAAATGCGTTAAATATAGGGGTTTAGAAAAAAATACTGAACATACCGGTAAAAACACGAGCACATGTTTCATAATATTTAAAGACAAAGGTACAAAACTTGGAATTGTACAACAGATTCATAAAAGTGGAATGCGTTGAAAATCTTGAGATAAATGTTAAACAGAAGTTAACCATGAATCAATATGGTCCATCATACTCGTTCTTTTGGTAGCATTTCCAACATTAACTGTAGGCTGTACTTTTCTTGGTTTGACATTTACTACAAAATCTATTTTAGGTTGTAAAATTAAAGAAAAAAAATACATAATGAGTTTGTACATTACATTGAGCATATTAATTATATTTGGTTGTCTTCCTTATGGCATGTGTAAGTTATATTATTAGTTAATAGACATAATAAATGGTAACAATTATTACTATTATTACTTTTTAATTCTGAAAAACTGGAATGTTCTGAATAGGGAATTCCTATAAATACAAAAAAAATTTGAAACAAATTGATTAGACAGCAAAACAAATCAGAAGCGTCAATTATAGGAAAATTGTAGCAAAAACAATTCATTTCATTTCGTGTCATATTTATTAAGATCGCCAATACTTAATAGAATGTACTAATAATTGCACTATGGTCAATAATATTATACAGTATTATTTATTTACCCATGATTGTAACCGTATCATTTAAATGTGACCTGACATTTGAGCCGACAGCGCTTTTTCCTGGGCCCTTGGAAAATTCCCAGCCAGTTGGTTTGATTGCAAAAATATTTGAGTAAATCTTACTTCGTGGTGCCAAGTATTCAGATAATGACTGAAATATAACATAGAAGTAGAACAATCAATAAACTAAAAATTCATTCACCATTACTTTTGACTTTTGAGAATAAGATTATCAGCAATATATATAAGAGGAATACAACAATAAAACAATGCCCTACCTGAGGATTCAACCTGTTCATGGATACAACATGGACTTTACATTTAGACTCATTGGGATCTAGTAAATTTTTAAAGTAAGAATTCTCTAGAGCATTTATAATTCTACGCTTGTCCGTTTCACAATACACTTTTGTACCGATGGCTTCAGCTACTGTAAAGAAGACGCGTTCCTTTCCTAAAGTTGAACACAAATAAAACAATGGATAACTATTAATAATTAATAATTTTTAACTATTACCAATTACATTACTCTTTTGTTAAATGCGGATAAAAATAAACATTTATAATAATATTGAGTCTTACATTATAAATAACAACGAAATTAAACTTACCTATAACATATGCGCCGCATAAAATAAGTGTTTTTGGTCTATAAGCTAAATGTTTCTTCAAAGTTATTATAGCTTGAGCAATTGAGGCAGTTTGTGTTGGAAAATCATATCGTGGATCACAGTAGCTGAAAACAAACATTATTTAATTAGTAATTATTCATTAAAAAGCGCAAAACTTGTTTTTCATTTTGGATTTATTATAAAATGAAAAAAATATGATAAAACTCGTAGAAATTTATGGTAAATGTAAAATATATTATGAGCTACACTTACGTTGTATCTAAATACAAGCAGTCTAGTCGTAGTAAATTTAAAAAGTGATTTTCTAACATCTCCGAAGTGTATCTAAAATCTCCTACAATAAATCGGAGTAAAGATTAAAAGATCATTAGTTCATAAAATCATTTTAATTTTATTAATATAGTAAATATACAACCAGTGCGTATGTACATAAGCTCATACTCTCTCATATATATGTATATAGCATAGAAATTCAAACGCGTAAAAAACGATTTCATATTTTCAGTCTTAGAAACAACTCGAAACATCTTTGAATAAGTTGGTTTTAGTGTTAAAAAAAATACAGTGTTAGTGTAAATTTTATAGTTCAATTAATTGATAATTAATATTAAATATTATTATTATTATTATTACTAGGTTAAGTAACATTAGTTGTGAACTTTTCGTAGTGAGAGTATGAGCTTATACATTGAGAGTAACAGTATTTATAAATGTACTTGTACCTGTGTGTAAATATGTTGTTCCATTTGGAGTCCTTAGTGTGAACATTACAGAACCAGGACAATGATTTGCATCAATTAGAACGACTTCAGAGCCTTGGATAAGATATTTCTTGTTCAATTCCAATTTTCTAATACATTGACTAGCAACTCCGATTTTCATTTCAACCAAATTTCCTGTTGTTAAATAAAAAGGAATGTAATAAAAAATCATTATGCTTCATTTGCATTTTTTAAATGTAAAAGTTATTCAACATTCAACATACATCATAGTATTCATAATATGAAAAAAAAACTAACCAGTAGGTGAGCTGCATATGATTGTCTTTGAGAATTTACGAGTTAGGCCTTGATAGTGATCATAATGAAAATGAGACAGAAAGTAAACATCGATTCCCGGAATATCTCCATAGTTGAATGCATCCACAGAAAATTTGGTACCTACAAAACATAAAACATAATAATTATAACTTGATTGATGAGATGGTTACTTTAGGTAAACGATACTTTTATTAATAATAATTTTTCTTGCTAGTAAAATGTATAAAAATGTTATAACTGGGAAATGTATACATGTATATAATTTATGTATAATATACATCAATATATATGCAAAATGCATCATACCTGGTAACTTTTTGTAAAATGGACAATTTTTTGGTGTTTTTTTCTCTTTTTCAACATCTAATCCTGAACCATTGCCATCCTCATTTATTTTAATGACTTTAGGTGTAGAATTAAGGAGATGACTGTCCGTTTTCCATGGATGACCTGAAGATTGCATTTGCATGATTTTGTTCTGGATCATTTGAGACTCATTTCCATTGTCATCATTAGTATTAATAGTACTATTGTTATGAGATTTAGCAGATTTTGGAAGGAACATTGGATGAACTGGTTTTACTGGTGCAGGAGGTGGTTGAACTGGTTTAATAACTTCGTTGCTATCATTACTTTTATCATTATCTTTTTGTTCAACTTCTTCCTCTTCCTCCTCCTCATTCTGTTCATCTTCAATAGTAATGATGGCATTTTGACTTGGAAAACTGTGATTGTCTTGAGTTGATTTTAATCGTTTTAATCCTTTAGATGGATTTACTGGTTGTTTCTTGGATGTATTTTGTCTCTTGAATGAAGATGAATTTTTTCCCTTATTTTTATTATTATTAGTGTTAATTGGTTTTTCTTGATTCTTTTGCATAGTCTTCATTAATCCAGTCCAAGCTTCTGCAGATTCCTTTTTCTTTTTTTCCGTTTTTTGTATTCGCATTTTACTCATAATTCCAGCCCATGCTACTTTAGTTTCCAAGATTTTACTACTACTACCACTTCTACTATTACCATCAAAACCATCTCTTTTATTACTAGGTTGATTGGAAATTAATGAAACTGTGGATGATGATACTACAGCAATTTCTTCAATCAATTCAATCTCACTTGAATTACTATTATCATGATGACCAACTATCATTTCTTCTACTTGTTCTTCTTCCTCCTCAGCAAATTCTTCATCACTACTACTATCTTGGACCACCTTCCGTTGTTGTTTTTTATTATGTCCACGCTTTGTAGGAATAAAGTCATCATCATCGGAGAAATCAGACGGTTGAGATGATGATGATTCATTGATATGAATTAGGTCCGTGTCTTTTACCAGATCACTTAATTTGGACGTTTCAGATGATGTCTTCTTTTTAAATGTAAATATCTTACCAACTCGACCCGACATCATAACCAAATACTTCTAGTTGATAATTAATAAATGTCAATACTTACTATAAACCAAACTAAAAAAACAGAACCAAGACAATTAGTAACCAAATAGAATGAACTAATGCCAATACTTAATTGTACCGGCGTAATTGCCAGTTAAAAGTTAAAAGTAAATGACACAAAAAATGCTCGATTTTTTTTGCTCCTGGTTTGATTATCCCGCAAAACGCAACACCAAAAATATCTTGTGATTTACTTTTTTTACTCAAATGATAAATTGAACGCAAAAACGTTTTTTTTTGTGTTTTTGTGTCTTCATGAAAAATAATTATGATTAACACGCATTTTAATGGAGATATTTTCAACAACAATAACATTCTTTATTAACAAGACTTAAACATTGTACACATGTAACAAAAGGAATAACAATAATAATATACGAAAGTTCTAATATATCTGTATATGTATTTTAAATATTAATCATTATTTAACCGAGTATTTTTTGCCAAATATTTGGACGTGGTGTTGTATATGGTATAGTTTTGTACACTTGAAATTTCTGTCGAACTAGATATCCAGGATTTGGGCTGAACAAGCCGTCCATCCCAGGAAATGGATGATTTTCAGGAAATGGTTTAATTCTAGGTAAATTATTCTTGACATGTTTGTTGTTTTTTGTAGGATGACGTATACGTTGTGTTTTTCGTGTTGTATGAGTAACAAATGGAGGTTCAGGTGGTAATGGAAGTTTTAATGAGGATGTTTCTGGGTTTAATATTATTGTAGGCGTGCTGTATGGCTGGTTTTGGTTGTTGTTATTGGTGTGTGTATTTGTATTTGCAGTAATATCAGGATCTTGAAAGTAGTGATAATCAGCAGGAGAAAAGTCTACATGACCTGATGATTCGCTTTCACTTTGAACATAATGATGCGGATGAGTATATTGGTAGGAATTATTAACATGATTATTAGGTATTACTTTAATATTATGTGTAAATAATTTAACAGGTGATTCTTCTACAACTATGTGTTCATGGTGATGATGATGAACTACTTCCGGTTCATAATCATTGTCAAAGTAGGTTCTAGTAGCAGTTGTAGTAGTAGTAGAGGGGGGAAGAGAGGGAGGGACGTGAAAGAGGCTTTTGGGTGATTTTGCTCGTGGTGCTGGAATTCGATAGGGATTTTTCAAATCAGCTTCTTCTTGATCTCGTCCTCGTTCCTCTGAAGATGCATAGGGACCGGGAGTAAAAGTGGACGAGTCATTTACAACATTTGAAATTGTGTGCAGTACTTGTGCTTGAGATTCTACTGTAGAATAGTGCAAGTGCTCCTAAGAATAAACATAAAATAAAATAATATTTAATATTTACTTATTGTTTTGCTTATATACATATACTGACGACTAATGATAATGAGTATTGAGTATTCAACATTGCACAAAAAATATCAATTTGCTATTAATTAAAATCATCCCGTTTCAAACAAGTAAGAGGTGTTTGTATCATGTACCGAGTGTTCAGGAGGTGGAGGAGAATTATCATTATGCTGATAATGATGCTGAGGTTCTTGAGAAGGTTGTGGTGGAACTTCACGCCAATGTTCAAAATTTATTCTTGACCAAGCCCCGTGACAATTCAATCGAGGATTTATATCTGGATCTGGATAAACCATCGCATACATTTGTATCGTCTTCACATTGTCACTGTTGTCACATAGAAGTCGAGATAGCCTTACTTTTCGAATTTCTTCCAGTTGAGCTATAATCAATGAATAAAAAATGACACACGTGCATAATATTTACCACTAAATAAAGAAAAGGGCATTTTACACACGGTACATAATAAATAAAAATATAATGACACATGATGCTTTACCTGGTGTAAAACTGGAGGGAAAGTTGGGCAATTCATACCAAAATCTATCACCATATTTGATTGCCTGAAATTGTTGAGATACTATACAACCAAAAGTGGGAGCAAGAAGTGCACCCGGTGGAGAAATTTCTGACACGCCACCAGACCATAAATCAATATCATGAGGTGACCTATTTTAGAAAAATCATGATTATTTTAACACCCACATGCCTAAAAATGATAGAAAAAAAGATTTTTGTAAAACTTTGCCGTTTTTTACTTGTAAATGCTTCTGTATTTGTAGATTGTATGATTTCTCATAATTCCGAATAAATCATCCCATGTTGAAACTGGACTCAGACCACAAATTTCCCTGTACGCAGCCCACCCTGGAATCAGAAAGACAGACGTGAGAGCTGGGTAAGCAGCGAAAATATATAATTTCAAGATAGATTCTCTTGCTTGCCTGGAATCGCGTGTTCTCTGCCTCTTTGAATATTCATTGCTGCCAAATCCATACCATATGGCCGTTTTGGTTCTTTGAACAACAAAGTAGTAACTTGTTCTGTGACTCCTTCATCCATAGCTTGAGCTAGCTGATTGACCATTCCCATAATAAAAGTGTCAATGTAACCTGGTCGGTACACATCATATGGTTGTCGCAGTAGTTTATGTAGTGGTTCAGAATCTAGTCAAAATTACAACACTTCATAAATATTCTGATTGTCATTCATGGAAAACGAAGTCATGAATTGTAAAAAAAGTAATGTTCAATTTTACACACATATATTTTACAAGAGTAAAAAAGAAAACCTATATATCGATGTCCAAGAGACCACCTTTCGATTCGACTTGGGAGTAAAGAATGACCGAATCGAAAAGCGGAAGTGATAAATTCGTCCGCTGCTGTTGGATTCACGAGTGGATCATAGCCGTCCCAATATCCCTATTACATATACAGTTAAACACAAATTATATTTCATGTATTGATTATATTGATTTTTGATGCTCTTCAAATAGTTATAATAATTATTGTTAATTTGAGTGAAAATTTTACCTTTTCTTGCAACGACAATCCATATTTGTGCATCAAATCTTTCCCTAGGACCATCGGAAGAAATTCATTAAATGTTATGTGTTGTACAGTTGCAATTAGAATCCTTCTCGTCTCCTGGAAAATGAGTTCATCGTCCCAGTGTGGATTGACTAAATGAAGATTTTCCGCGATTCGATTGTGTTCTCTCATAAATAGCGTGTGTAGAACTGTGAGAACTAATTGCTCATTCACTCGATTGTCACCTTTGAAGTGTAAAAAAGATCATGTATCGCACAGCATTAAAAATCTTATGTTTAATTATTGTGTTTTACATTATACTTCTTTTTGTTCTCAATGCTCACTATACTAAATGCTCAATATACCTGCTAGGAAACAGAAGACATCCGAATTTGGTCTAATACAACCATCATCCGGATCTTCCATTTTCGGTGGCAGCAAGGGTTTGAGACCGTATTCATGAAACACTGGAAATGATTTTAGTAGACCGAATTTTCCTGCTCTTAAAGGTGCAGCATGTTCTGGACTTGATCCGTACACAAAACTAGCATCCAGAAAACTACTAATGGTATTGAAGGCAACTCTTGTGCCTGCATAATTGAAAATTTGACATGTCAAAAGAGAGAAAAAAATATAATGAAAGTTTTATATTCATCTTTTGTACTTGATACACTTTGAAGAAAATTCAGAAGACATTCTCTTTATTTTAATTTTGTATTAGACCTAAATGACAGCCAGGGCGAACACCAGTAAAAGATCGGAGGAAATTCAAGCATTTTCTTCCATGTTGTCTATAAAATGGATCATTTTGTGGAATTCCAATTGGGAAGCAATTGTGATGTAGAGGTTCTTTGTGATGTCCATAAGGCTGATCATCGGCACAACATTCCGGTTCCTTCAATGTTACTGAATCTACAAGTTTCGCAAAATGTTCATCATATTATTTAGCAATTTTTGTAATACGTTTTCAATTCAAAGTTACATTTTTTATAGAGGATGTTATATTTTTTTATTTTAAATTTTTTATCAAATTTAATTTAATCTACCTTTGGTGTCCGCAGTCAATGTAATGTCATGATCCAAAATCTGACCCTGTTCAAGCAAGAGAATATCATTAAAACCACTAGCAATCGATAGAGCTCGTGATTCTGAGCAACTTTTGTTTTGGCACCATTTCAATCGAATCACATCCTGTGATTTTAGCTGCCTGGATTTTTAACAAACCAATAGTATGTGGTTGGATTGAAATGTTTCCACAAGAAACGTTGCTCAGAATGACCAATTCTATCGATTGCTAGTGGTTTTGGGGCGAAAAAGTGTGACAATGTACAGTATAATGTATTGTAATTATCTTAGTATTATCGTAATGAGACAAATGTTTTTAGTCATGAGTTCCTCCTTTGTATTTACTATTTATGGCACATGTACATTTTACAACAACTAGACATTAGACATCACAACAAAGGGAAAGTCCACATAGATTTCCACAACGTTTTCTTTGTGTTCTTATAGCGTGTCTCATAAAATACAACACACACAAAATATACCTTGTTAAAGCTGTGTGCACTAGATACGAATGATGTATTCTGCAGTCATCTTTCATACCTTAATTCTGTCAGATAAAACAGTCATATTACATGCTTCTTACCTTTTATTACCATTTCATTTACTTTTCTTTGTAATTTGTAACAAATGTTCTGTACTAATAAAATGAATAAAAAAGATATTATGACAGGAAAAAGGGAGGAAAAAAAATCCAAGCAGAAAAGGTTCACAGAACTCGAGATAAAAATTAAGTTCATATATATGTACATATACGAAAAATTTTTAAATTTACCCAAGCGATCAGCATGATTGTTATTGAATGTTCATGAATGACTGCATCTCCATGCATAACACTGGACACAAGTCGAGCTGACGGAAGTTCCTCCCCTTCTGTATCTTCTCTTGGAGCACTGATTCCATCAATTCTTCTCGGTGGTAAAATATTGACAAATGGTATTAGAGTTGCACCCCAATGTGGATTTTGTAAATTATTACAATGACCTGTCAACGTTCTGTATCGAGAAACCTAAAGAAATTTTAAAATTCAAATTTATATCATTGTTGACTGTGTGTAGTGTACTGTGAAAACTGAAAACTACTGATTTCCTGATTTGTATACTTACTGTACAAGTTGTATGGCGAAATTGAACTGGACAGAAATCTAAAATTTCGGTGAGGGACACATCAAGAGTAGGAAGGAAATTATAGATTTGATACCAACTCAAATGAAATTCTTTTGCGAGTATTCGACTCGCCTCTGTAAGTGAGAGACCAAGTTTATCAATTTCCTCATGATGGTGATTTATGTATGGACCCGTAAATGGCTGTAAAAGTCCAATTTGATAACGAGCTTTGGAAAATGCCCGATTTATTGACTCTAGAGGAATACATAATGAACCGGAACCTGAACTTCCCTCTGGATCCCTATTTTTTTACAGGAGAGGAAACGAAACAAGAATATTTTTATAAAAGCAAATTCACTGCATACTGTATGTACCAGTTATTATTAGAGGTAGTGGTCGGTCAGATACTTCAAATCGAAATTGTCATTTTTGAGTTGATATTCGGATTCTCCATGTTGAAATTAGTTGGTTTCGGTGGAAGAAAATTTTTAGAATCCTACCCCTTGTGGGTGGGGCAATTTTCCAATTTGAATTTCATGCAGAAATGAAAAAACTTTGATAAAGTATATCTTTGGCAGTTTTCAACATTTTTGAGTTTTCTCAACGGATTCTAAAAGGTTTTGTGAAAATTCAGGGTACATCTATCGGTATTTTTGGAAAAAGTGCAAAAACACGCCTTTTAGGCGTGTTTGAAAAAAACGCACTTACGAAAAAACCGCCATTTTCACAGTATATCTAGACGGGCGGGATTTGAATTCTTAACAATAAAACCCATCCTATCTTATAGAAAAAACGATTC
>JAQGBH010001167.1:0-35973 GCA_034698265.1 Sminthurinus aureus | reverse complement strand
TCTATATGTAAAAAGTGAATACTGAAACACGAAATATTTTGTGAACATTTCGTTATCTCGATTCGCAAGCAGTTCGCACCTTGTGAATACTCAGCTTAAAACGTTTTGTCAAAATGCAAGGGAAATTCGTGTATTCAAGTTTACAAATGTTCTTGAAATAAAACTTAACAGAGAAAGGGTCACACATGTGATACATACTTTGGATTGTCGTGTGACAGATTCAAGGGCAGACAAATAATTGAGGTTTTTTTTGTCAAACTCGTGACTTTGTCCAAGGTAGATCTCAAAGCTTAAAAGTTTAGGGTTCATTAGACATTTTGAGTATACATGTGTATTTAGTCCAGTTTTTGGTATTTTAAATTACGATTTAGTACGTCCCCCGTTTTGGATAGGCTTGGTCTACAATCGGATAAATTTCAAACCAAGAAGTCCTAAGGACGCTTTCTCAGCTTGTCATGGAGTTTTCAGCATGTCAAAATCAAAACCCATTGAATTACATCGTTTTGGATTCGGGGGGTTTTATAATAAATTTCCGCTACTTGGGCATGTAGACGGAGCTTTTTATTCATCACTCAAGTAAAATATGCATTTACGCGTGTTTTTGTGCGAAGTAACACTCACTCAAAACCTCAAATCATAAGAACACATGTAAATACATATTTTACTTTAGTGTCAATCACTGAGTGATGAATAAAGAGCTCTGCATGTAGAATCCGGAAACCGCAAAAAAAGTGAATAGGAGCCCAGAAAAAAATTGGCAAAAACATGACCTTTTGTATTTTTTGTCGGCTCTTCCCACAAATAGCAGGGGTAATTGAAAATTCCAAGAGAAATTATATTCTTCATTTGCCCACACGGTAATTATATATAAAAACTGCTTTTTATTGACACCGATTTTTTCAAGAATGCGATAGCAAGCGAAGCAAAAACGTACTTCCTTGTACCACTTTTCTTCGGAATTAGAGAGCTTTGAACTTGTGAAAATAAACTTCCTTCTATGCACGAAAACTTAAATTTTTAGATTTTCGGGGAAAAAAATTTCGGGATTATGACCGTTCGGGATTAAAATCTTTCGGGATTAAAATTTTTAGGGATTAAAATTTTAGGGAATAAAAAAATTCGGGATTGAGATTTTAGGGAATAAAAATTCGGGAATATGATTTCGGGAATAAAAATTCGGGATTATGACAACAACCCATTTTTTAGTCATCATTTATCATATCAAGTAACATTTGTACAAATGTACATGTATAGAAAGTCGTACATGCATACATGTTCATAATTATGTAATACCTGGACTTTGTTTACGCAAGTAAAAGTATATACGTCAAACTTAAAAGCACTGGTGAATTTTACACGATTTTTGGAAGGATACCAAATGCCAAGGTATACTTACGCAAATAAGTATGTACATAGGTGTATTTGGGAATATCTGCATCACAGAATGTGCGCCAATCCAGTCAGTTTGAACACAGTAGAAAAAGTAAAAGTGATAGAAAATTAAAACATAAATAAGTTTAGCTCAAGTTATTATATAGGATAGTAATTAAGTGTATAGTTAAATCTGACTGGTGTAGTGATTATGTGAGTTTGGAATGAAATTTTAATTTATATTGTTATACTGTTCCTTTCCAAATCACAGTCTTCATATCCACTTTTGCTAAAGGACTCGCACATAAAAATGGATATAACATTTACATAAACATTGATCATCGTGTGTGTATATATGGCCTATCTTCAATAATAATTGATTGTTTGATTCCTTTAACGTGATTGATATATATTTATCGAACACTATAATATATTTAACGCTTATACATATTAATTTGTAAAACAATCAAGAATAATTGGTACAATAATTATTATATCGTTGTTGTACTTTCTTCTAGTAAAAGGAGAGGTGGAATGTTAACTGTTAATATATATATAACGTACATCTCCAAAAATTGTTAATCACTAACTTGTCGTTTTCAATTTTTCTTCCCCGTTTGTTATTTATCCATTGAAGTTGTATAAGATAATAATATTATATATATAACTTTGACATATGATGAGGGGGAGTAATCCCTCAAATGATTTTAAAGTCCACGTGTAGTTTTTGTTACTTTTACTGTAATCTGAAATCCTATTTTATGGAAATTAAAATGAGGTTCAGTCAGTGTGTCTACATGTCCAAATATTGGATGTTATAATTAAATTTAAGTTTAGAATAATAATTATTACTACTGTTATTGTACTTTTTTAATGTAAATTGATACTGAGATTGGATTGATAATTATTATTATCAAAATCGACCTTGATCCTGTGTGTACTTTGAAAGTACTACTACTACGTTCAAGATAGAATTCTCATGAAATTATATATTATTATTATACTTGTTAACAAAAGTACTTTTTCTATACTTAGTTAGATTCTTTGTAATATATTGTTTAGTTTGCTTATCAGTTAAATGTTGAATAATTCAGATAATGTAATTTTTTATTGAGAAATATTTATTGTAAACATTATTTATTTATTAACATTATCAAATTTATATATACTTCTCAATTCTCGATAGACTGATATAGTATCGAGAATTTTATTATAGATACAATCATTGTAAATGTTTTTAGTGAGACGAATAAGTTATAGTAACTTCCTTTGACGTAAAAGTCTTCCAAAAAAGGCGAAAATTATACTTAAATCTACACACTTTATTAATCATGAATTATGAATAATCAATTTAGTCGATCTCCACGCTTATAGTTATTATTGTTAACCTCTAAACATAGAATAACATTTATCAATATAATATACTATTTATATCATACAATCAGCGCCTAAGCTATGTTATGCATCGTCAATATAATACTTAAGAAATATCGAATCCAACACAAGATTCAAGTAACTGGATATTCAAGCAAATAGTGTCTACCAATTCAACTGCAAAAATTGAGATTCCGAATTCTGAATACAAAATACATGACATTTGCAACAACTACATTGTAGTATGGTGATAAAAAAAGTGAAGAAGAAGAACTAACTTTGAGATTTCAAGTGATATAAAGTTATTACAAGACGTAATGAAAGAGATCTCTTATTAAAAGAACCCTGGAAAAAAGGATATACATATGAGAAAATTCGAATATAAAAGCAGGTAATGTTAAAATATTCCCTTTCTCATTATTGTCAATTTTATACATTGTCATAATATTAATGTTCTGTTATAATGCTATGTAGCGTAAAAAGAAGAACAATGTACACATATTATGGGTATAAATTAAATACTCGTTCATATCATAACTATAGCTAAGTACACAACATACAAGGCACATTAGACATTATTCTCTTTTAAGCTTACAGTTAGCCCTGAATGAATAGTTAATAAATTCATATCTGTCCAAGTGTCGCAGTGGTAATCGATTGAGTAAATATAAAAACAATACTTTACACGCTAGTTTCGATTAAAAACTGACAAGCACTACACATGTTCATCTTGAAGTAAATTATATGTATTTTTACCCAAAACTATGCTATAAACGGGAAATATTTTTGAGAAATTTATTGTGGTTTCCGGTTCAAAAGGAAATATAAAACAGAAGCTGATTCTGACCACAGACTTTATTTATTGGGGCTTAAAATTCAAGGTAGGCACCATGTCCTATGTAAAAAAATATGTTGAATATAGTTGTTTTGTGGAGACAAAACCCTGGATTGTGTATCTCTAGACGCAGTGTACATATTGTGTAAACATGACATGTTTTTTGCATTATTATTGTTTCTTACGAGTTATTACATTTTTATCAGATAAAATAGTAACATAAAATGTACTATGAATGAATGAGATCTACAATGTGCTGCGGCAAATGAAATACCATGTATTCCAACAAATATTATAGTTTATAATACACTGTGATGTATAATATTATGCATGACTTGTCCAGCAGCATTCGACACACGAATGGAACGCGAAGAGTTTCTAGTTAATAGGATTCATGTATTAGTAGAGTTATTTTTTCTTCTTTGTGCATATCTTGATAAGTAATATCTGTGCGCTTTTTTATATATTATATACATATAAACGTTGTGTACATAGAACATAGAACATTGTGTATCAGGAATTCGAATAAAGATATTAATGATATAATTAATAGTCACAGAAATATTTCAGTTGGGCAGTATTAGATATATGTATGATAGAAATATAAAATATACTTACGCATAATACAACGGTTGGACATTTAACCCCCTGTTGTACATATTTTATAATATGGACTATTAAACACCATACCTTATAGGTTTTACAATGTTCAAGCATACAAATATTATATAGAAATCATTTACACATAAATAATCCATAGAATCCAATATATATTCCGTTGTATACAGTACTAATTTATTCAAAAATCTGTTTTACTTTATTGTCTATTATTTCATTATAGATTAGACAATCCTATACAATTCGTGTTTCACATCCAGTACGAAACGGCAACAGATGAAGAACATTGACAGCTCACATATTATGTGTAAAACGGTACATAAACCTTCTTCAATAAATCAAGTATCAAAGTTTTTATTGTTTCTCTTTTTTAAATTTTGACCACTAGTAAAAGTATAAAGGGAAAACATGAAATCAAAAACAGTCGTTTTCCTTGACGCTAAATAAGTATGTTATTATGTATACATATATAATATATAATAATATATCTTCTTCACATTTATTTTTATTTTGTGTACTTTTAGGAAATCTTATGATTGATTAACACGAATCGAAACTACAGCAGCAACGTTTCTTATGTGCAATGTGAAGTGAAAGCAGTGAAAGTTTTTATCATAATATAATTATAATAATAAAACAGTGAACTTGAAACTAAGACATGAAGTCATCCTGTTCAATATTTAGATTACATGTACTACATACCAGACTAAAAAGTGAAATGATTGACATGGTCTGAGACTTAAGCAAATAAATCAAACAACTACAAATGATATAAAATTATTGGAATGAAGAAAACTACTCCCACTACAGAACATGAGTGAAAACATCTGTAGCATGTAATAGTTTCTTGGGTATATAATATATATGCACAGATAAATATTAATAATACATGTGTAATTAGTAATTATGTTATGCAAATTTATTTGAATTCAATTCTCATGAAACTACACATATTATAACCTCAACTTTTTGTTGTACATAGAATTCAGAAAAAAGAAAGGTTACGGTAATTAATCAAAATTCAAGTATTACCAATACTTATTGCTAAAGTTTATTGTAATATATTATATATTATACTGCATGTAACTTGTGCACGACAATCTATTGTTTTTTATTCTGCAAAAAAAATGAACAAAGGAAAAAAATTGTTTCGTTAAGTTTGTTGTTAACACTGTAAATTAAAATGTGATTTACAAAAACAAAAGTATTATTATGTAATGTAGGCAGGAGAGTAAAATGTAGAAGTGGAAACTGCATGAAATTACAAATTGCCAACGTTTTAGCTATTTTGGATGTATAATGGCCAAATCTGTTGCTTGGAAAAAGTCGATACATTTCATGTATAAACTTCTAGCCAATTTTTGAAGAAATTTTTAAATGATAAAAAATGAGATATGCTCTAGTCTATACCTGACGACTAATACAAATATTAATAGTAATAATTTTATTATTGTAAGTGTTCTATTACTGTATTACATACTTTGTTTCAAATAATCCAATTTTCTTTCGATATTATGGCGAATTCAAATTTACGTATGTGGTACCGTATAATAATTGTATTTATAATTATTATCAGTATTCAGTATTTCTACTTCAACAAAATATCTAGCGTTATACCAAGCCAAACAAAGAAGAGTGATCGCCCACTGGCATCATTATTTTTCTTTAAGACTCCAAACGAAAGAGATTCTATGAGAGAACCAGATAAAGAAGATATAGGTATAGATAATAACGATAGTAAACATAATGATGATGACAAAATTAATAAGGGAAATATGATTAAAAACAAAATTACAAACCCTGTGGCAATCAGCCATACGACTAATACGAAAAGTGACAACAATGATAGAAGCAATTCATCTACATCTAGTCTAACAGTACTAAATCCAATAAATAAAATCTCTTCATCTTCTTCTTCTTCTACTATTACTTTTACTACCAACAATTCTTCACTAGCAGTAGCGACCTTAAATAAAAGTAATGATACAAATACAAAAAATCGCACTACGCCGACTACAACAGTCCACAGCAATAACACGAGTATAAGTCATCAATATTGCCCCAATCCTCCTCCCACTTTACTTGGGTTTTTAAAAGTGGAAGTCGAAACTCCACCGGCCCTTTCTGAAATTTCAAGACTGCATCCCGAAATGGTGCTTGGTGGACATTATAAGCCAACAAATTGTGAATCAAAAGACAAAGTTGCCATAATTGTGCCCTTTCGTGATCGTGAAGAACACTTACGAATCTTTTTGGTAAGTCAACTTATTGTTTCTCCGTCGGGAATCGAAACTCTGGCATTCAAAAGCTCCAAAAGGAAAAATCATGTACCAATATTAATCCAGCTTTTTATTATAGTTGATATCATGTTTATAAAAAAACTAATTAATACTCTTTTACATTTTATATACTTTTTACAGTTTAACATTCTTCCTATTTTAAAAAGACAAATGCTCGAGTATAATATCTTTGTAATAGAACAAGCTGGTTCTGACCCTTTTAACCGGGCAATGCTGTGAGTATTTATTTATTTATTTATCTCCTAACTATAAAACATACTGTTATGTATTTTTGTCTTATTTTTTTTGGTTTTATTTGTGTGTAACAATCATTATTTTTATTTCATGGATTGAAAATTTTACAGGTTCAATGTTGGATATTTAGAAGCCATGAAACGCTTTAATTATTCTTGCTTCATATTTCATGATGTTGACTTAATTCCAGAAAATGACCACAATATGTAAGTTATTATTTTATTTTCTTGACGTTTTATGCCGTCTAAACATCTACATAACAAAATGTATTTTGTAAATATGCCACTTGTTATAACTTTCAGTGTTATTCACGTATTGATTATTAATTCTCCCTTTGTACGTTTTATAATATAGGTATGATTGTCCTATTCAACCTCGACATATGAGTGTAGCGATTGACAAAATGAAATATCAATTACCATACAAAACTCTCTTTGGGGGGATTTCAGCTTTAAGAACTGAACATTTTAAACGTGTTAATGGATTTTCGAATGTCTTTTGGTAATTAACTATCCTATTTTTGTATCCTGGCACTAGTTTCTTTGACCTGAGGTCACATGATATAATTTGATATGCGGTTCAAAAACTATTTGTTATTTTGCTCATTATTTAATTTTACAGGGGGTGGGGAGCCGAGGACGACGATTTTTCCAACAGAGTAGCCTTTCATGGTCTGTATATTTCGAGGCCATCACCCGATGTTGCAAGATACAAAATGTTAAAGCACAAACCACAAAAATTGAATAATAATCGTTATAGAATGCTATTAAAAGGGAAGACGAGGTTCAATTCAGATGGTTTAAATAGTATTACGTATACAGTCGACCAAATTGTTCTTGAAAAGTTGTACACATTAATACGAGTACAGTTAGCAAAGAGAGGGGATGGCTGACATAGTCAAAGAATTAAAAAAGTAAACAAAAAACGAGTAAGCATTTTCAAACATAAAAAAGTACATTTCTTATATACTAATCTAAATAATCTTGTACTAAAGTTTAGAGGGTTTAGCTGACATTTACAATAGCATTTAGAAAAAAAACTGCTTATTTTTCAAAGAAACTCTTAAAAAAAGACTATAATAACTAATAGTAAAACTTTTTTTTTGTTGAAAAATGACATTACTAATTATAATAGTAGTAGACTATTATGGTACATTAATAACTTTTTAAACTACTCCATACATGATATATTATAATGTAATCAATCTATTTTTTCTGTATACTACTTCCTACTATAACTATAATAATAACAACTATTATTGCCATTCTAATAGAATGAAACCATGGAACAATAACGTCTTGATACTTACTATATATACTATATATACATAATCTATGCGTAGCTCTAAAATAATTAAATTGAAGACTCCATATTCTATATTCTACATTATACAGTAATGTAGTTTCAGCGAATATCGTTTAGTAAATTTTATATTATAAAGTTGTGTTAACTAGTATAATATTATGCGGTAAAGAGATGTTGCATGGGTTATAAACTACGTTGTACACTAAATATGTGAACGTTTTCCTGCCATTTACACTTCAGAATGATTATCGAAAAAAGTATACGTTACTGGTTACTAATCATAAAATTACTAAGGATAGAGGCATCTTAATTGCCCAAATCTCAAAAATGTTTTTTTTTCGATAATAATTCCCGATTGGCAGGGAAAATTTCATATATATATATATAAACAATACACACCTACATGGTTTGTTCTCTCTCTTCGTTCTTCTTAATTCTTAAGTGATGCTATTTTGAAATGTAATACACAGTACTTTATACGAAGAAAGGTATGAATATTGAATATAGTGCATTTTAATAGAAAAAGTCAAATTGTTTACCTGAATTTTTTATGTCATAGTATAAAATATTAATTAGAATAATATATAGACTATATATAGATACTCATTTATATGTGTAACACTAATGATGCGTATTTGAAGTTGCAATGGACTAATAATTATTATTATTATAATCCCATCATATAAATAGTTAGTAGTACAGTCAATAAGCTACCAGTGAGTACTTAACAACACGTAAAAAAATAAGTACATTTTAATACTGTCGGCTATAAAATACCTTCGTTTGATATTCCAAGGAATTTCAATGAAATGGTCACGGTAAGAATCGCGTCTGAATGAAGGTTATAATCTGTGTAGTACCTATCTTTAAAAGTTTCAAATAAGAAACTAAAGATAAATTTCGTTCAAAAATGCTATTAATGGTTGTTTGTTTACTCATTTTCAATGTTGAAAACTAAATCCTTACTGAATCGATTTACATATTATAATGAAATATGACAAAATATTGAACACTGAACATCAATCATTATTTAACCTGCTATATTTACATATGATACGAATTATAACTTACTTATTGTGTAACTTGTTTGAAAAAAAATGAAAGACATTCCATGATTTGTTTTCGAAAAGTAATAATAAACGAAGTTAACGAAAATACATAACCAAAAACCTGTAACTTTCAGTTACCATTGTTGTTAAAATTTCCTATAATATAATTAAAGCGACGTAAAGTATATGCAGTGGAAGAGTAAAAGTATATAATATACATAGAGATAGAGATTGTTTCTAGTTTCTAATGTATTTATATGTATACTTATCTTTTCCTATTACAATTAGCATTGTATTAAATTAATATTTAAATTCATATTTCTGCTTCTGTACATGAAGATAAAGGAAGACTAGGATGAATATTTTAATATTCATAAGTCGTAAGTACATAATATGTGTGAATGAAAGCATATTCATCATGTTAAAACTCACCTTGAATTTTGATGGCTAAGCAATGCTGAACCAAGCCTTTTTTTCAACTGTTATGATTATTTGACCCTGCATGTGGACATTCAGTAAAAGTGTTTCTGTCTGTGTGCAGTTCATTCAAAGAAAGTGATACATGTTTTTTACAATTTTCATCGGACATTTGTTCTAGAATCTATCTACTATCTACATATATTTTTAGTATGTATTCTCATTCTCATACATCTGTACTACTATTTATTGGAGTAACATTAACTTCCGCTGTGTTTTTGCCACTGGTCAAGGCCCAAGCATCTGATCCTGGAGCTAGTTCAAAGTAAAATCAAATTGTTCATGGTTCATAATATTTATATATTATACTCTGTGATAATATTTGGTAATTCAACTCTCCTTTCATAAGTAATACGAAATAGAATGTTTTTTTTTCCTTAAAAAAAGTAAAGACTGGAGATGCGCAATATTTTTAATACCCGAACCACATGAAGCTGGAAATGTGTCACCGACTAAAGTTTGGTCATTTCCTACGAGATTCAAGACTGCATGTGCAGTTCCAAACCCGACAGTACTTAAATATAACATAGATTTGTACAGTATAATCAGTAAACTCGCATTGTTATAACTATTTAGATATTAGATATTATTAGAATGTTTTCTGAAAATTATGTTCTTTGTTGTTTTTGTGAACAAATACATACATTCAGCTGTACAATCGCACATGCTACGAGATAATGAAAAGGTCCTTTCGACAGTGGTCATATGATGCTGCATCTGAACTTGATCGTAAATCAGGAAAGAAGATAGGCGACGATTTTTGCACCCTAATTGGAAAAAATGAGATTTACGGAAGAGAAGTAAGTCAGTATAGTTAGTATAAGAAATAACACTTACATTTTTGAATGCTTTCTAAATACAATGTAAAAATGATTTTATGGTATTTACCTGCCCCATTATCTGTAGATTGGATTCTTTTTCAATTATTGTGGAAATTCGGAATGGAAAGATACTTTGTTGAGGCGACCGGACAAAGTTTGCTGTCTTGATGGGAAGTACTCACCATGCCCCATGTCTAAATAATAATGGCAGAAAGTTTCCAAAAACAAGCACTGACGTTTTTTAGCAAGTCAAGTTTCCCATTTTTCCTTGATTGTTCAATGTTTTTCATTTCTGTTGTGTTTTTATACGCATGAATCAATGATAAAAAATATAATAGTTAATAAAACCATAATGAAATATTCCTTTTTTTTAGCTAAATCTTGATTGAGTTATTCTCGTAGCAGTTTTGCATTGTGTATGTGCTTATTTTCATTAAGTGTCTCCATTTATTCTGGTGCAGTCTTACTTTTCTTAGTGTCTTGTTCAATTTCAACTGTTCAACTGCAAACTGTACAAAACAGAAAAAGTAAAATATTATGATAGGTTAGAGTAGGCTACTATAGACTTTTTCCACATCGATATGCATACAAAACAATACACTATTGTATACCTTCAACCACAAATAAAACTTTTGCACACCTGCATATTATATTGCATGTATCTAAAGTGTGGAGTGTGGAATATGTACAGTGGCGTATGTAGTCGTGCGTTTTGATTTAAAACCGCAATCATTCTCTTGTTAAAAATAGAACTTTTTGTACTATTTATTATATACACACGCAGATTTCTTTCATACTTTTCATTCTTCAAGTTCTGGCTGAGCGCAGTGTAGAAAGAGCCTGGATGGGATGGTAAATAAATGGACTTTCTTGTGGATTGCGGAGCTATTTCTTTTTATTTATATAAAAGAAGTCAAAAGTTGTTCGTTGTTCAGTTGTCTTTAGTTGAGTTTCACTTGCTCCTTTTTGCTTTTACATTTGACATTTTACATGCACTGTATGCACGGTCATAACTCATAATTTATAATGCAGTACGAAATTATTTTGATGTGCTAAATACTCATGATCAATCATAAACCGAAAATGAGACATTTTTTGTTCTAGACTCGTGACTAAATTGTGCTTTAGTAAAGACAACAGACTTTACGCCCCTTATCAGCTCTGGTACCAGCAAAAGTAATTTTATTATAATTTTTTTTATTGAAACAGAAATTATGATTGAGGTCATGGCGAATTCTGAATATTCGGATCAGGCATAAGTTTTTCGAAAACAGGTAAAGTGTCAAGAGTTGATAGCAAAACAATTCTAGAATCCGCATATGATGAGTCAATTCTCAAACAAATGCTAATTAAAATGACCTACTGTTATATGGGCATCGAGAAATAAACATGTACACATAAAATTTGCATAACAATAATTATTGTTTGTTCAGCATTAATCCTGATTGATATTTTAACAAATTATAAATGTTCTACTTTTACTGTTTGTTTACTGTTTACCATGTAAAAAACGTGTTGATAGAAATCTGCTTCGGTTTTCACTGATTTTTACTACTTTTTGCTATACAGTCACTAATAAATGACAGTAACATACAAATTTTTACCAAAAACGATTGTCTTTAACGATGATTTAGCAGGTTAAACTATAAATTATATTATAGATTTAGAATTAGCAGAAATAAATGAACTGCCAGTGTGTACACTGTAAACGGATGTAAAATGTGCATCATGGTTTCTGAAATAAAAATGTGGGGAAGAAAAAGAGTACAACAGATTACAATTTACAATGTTAAAAAATGTATCAATGTAAACATCATAAGTAATAATGAACGTGCATATATATATATATGTTTATGACAGGAACGAGAGAGGAGAGAAAGAGACATGTAGATGACAAAGAATATGATGAGAATTGGGACAGTCAAACATACTGGCCCTCGTCTTGCCTGAATAAATACTGATCTTTACAGATAGAAAAAATGACTGAAAAGGCAGATAGGCAGATAGATAGGTATACCTAAACTCTGTAATATTAGTATGTCGTTTGATTTTTTTGTCTGTGAGACAAGTATAGGAAATACCAATACAATAGCAAACTCAAGTCATTCCATCTGCTTGCCGATTTTTCGATTGTATCACACCCAAGAAAAGGGAATCGATGTAGGATGACATATATTTTATTTCGATTGAAAATTGAAAGAATTTTATCACATCCTAATGAAGCTGTTAGGATGTGACTTAGCTGTGACCAAGAAAATGTTTTAATATTCTACATTCTATGTTTAACTTTGAAATTATTGATTCCTCTTTCATACTTGATATCTTGATTTTTGATATAGTACTTCATCCTTTCGTCATTAGTGGAAATTTAGAATTGAGACATAAATATTCGTTTGACTTTGTACTTTGTATTGAGTCGTTTTTTGAATGCACAATATCAATCCATAGAGTATTTATTTGTCTAGATTGTAGAGTGTCTGTCCAATTTTGTGTCGACATGATTTTGTGCATGTACAATTCTAGTACAATCTAAATTTGACAGTGCATTTCCCTTTCGTTTTGGATGGGTTATTTTCCTTGTATTTCAAATTTCAAATACGTCATTGAAAATGAGAAGTACAAATAGCTGTATAACTTGAAATCTTGTACATGTGTGCGAATTTTTCACTGGATTAATTGTGAGAATTTGAGCAGCCAAGATCATTTAGGACTTGAGTGTCTTTTGGGGTGTCTCATCTATGCACATTGTACACATATTATATATTTAGATGCGTATTTGGTATATTTGTGTGGAGTGTGGAGGAAACAGTAAAGCCAAGCCAAAGGAGCATGAATATATTTGATTGTGTGGTCTGTCAATTAGTCCCGCATTTTTTCCTTGATAAATGTGTGTGTAATAAGTAGAAAAAGATGGAAGAGAATGAGCAAAGCTCAAAAGTATATATTGTCTTTTATTAGCTTGGAACTAAAGTCTAAAGAGGCTTGTCAAGTTTGTATGGAGTATGGAAGTATCTGGTCTATAATGAAATTAGTAGAATCGCTCACTTTTTCATATAATGTCACATTAGATACACAGTACATTACAGAGCGAATGAGTTGTGTGGGCATGTAATATAGATATTTACATTATTTTTCTCTGGTTAGTTTATTAGTTTGACACACTTTTTCGTCACTGATCATATCTTTAGGTATGTCTACTGTCTACCTGTGTCTGCGTTCATAAGCATGCAGAAATATTTACTCGGTTAGTAGGAGACATGTTGAATGTAGAATGTAGGAGAAAAGAACTTTATCATCCTACAGTGTACACAATACACAGTGTACAATATCATGAGGTATAGGACATAAGATATAAGCAAATGAGACAACTATACATATGTACAATGTACATTTCTATATTCTATATATGATATTCTACATGTAAACTCATAAATGTGCTCATGGTTTGTTGTATGAATTCGGGTTTACTTTGTCACACATCTGTAGACTCTAGATCTCTACAAGTTTGTCACTCGTACATCGTATATTACATTCAAAGGAATATAAGTACGATGGCACTTTTCTTTGTATGTATACCGTGTATATACCGTGTACAAAGTACGTAGAATAAACATTTTACTCTTGCTTGTTTCCTGATTCTGATGTACTTGATGTTTATACAAAACTATGAAAAAAATGATGTGCATGTACAATGGGTAATGTACATAAGACATAAGTACACTATACAACACATAAACCATCTCCAAGTTATAAGTGAGACATGAATGTAAATATTCATTGAAAGGAAAAAATACTTTTTCTTAATTCAAGTAAAAACAGGAACGGAAAGTGTATGAAAATGAAGAGGAAAACGTTTCAAAGACGAGAATTTACTGATGACGCTGACCAACGACCACACTTTCATTATTTAAACCCAGAATCAAATCCTTTTTTTGTCAAGCGCGTCACATTAAATATGGTCTCCTTCTGTGTGGATCTTGGATCTGACAATTTTCCGTCTCTTTATTACTGACTACGTACCTACAACCTACAGTCTAAAATATATTTTTTATTCTAAAGATGAAAACAAAATGATGACTCTTCATCCTTTGCATTATATTTTACATTTTACACCATTATGTTTGTAGTTTATTGCTATCCGGCTCACTTCTTTGAAGTTGAAGACAATATGAGATATATGCTCAGTGCGGACACAAATAAAACTTTTCCTCTCTTACAACTGTTAACTGTGCTATTATACACAAAACACGATATCAAAATATTACTCCAACTTACAAGTGCATTTGGCTATATGTTTTACATATGTA
The DNA here is from genome assembly GCA_034698265.1 of Sminthurinus aureus. Classification (NCBI taxonomy): domain Eukaryota; kingdom Metazoa; phylum Arthropoda; class Collembola; order Symphypleona; family Katiannidae; genus Sminthurinus; species Sminthurinus aureus. Next base: position 21,282 of record JAQGBH010001167.1, on the reverse strand, counting down.
TGTTATATTTTGTATTTTATGTATTGAGAATTGATAAAATCAGTCTTACAAGTGGATTGGTCGTAAGTCGTAAAATCATTCATTTATATTTTATATTATACATATGAACAATCCAATCCATTTATGGAACAAATACTTTTCCTCAAAAAATTGACGAAGGATTTGAACTTCATATTGTACAATGTACAGTAAAACATGAAATGAGTCTTTGATGTCTCTCTTGTGTCTTGTTAGGAAAAAATCATTTATTAGATTGTTCAAAAATCGGTAAGGAAGAAATTGCTTATCAAGAGAAAGCATTGCACATTGGAATATTGAACATGTCCATTTGAGGCGGCGTGAAAACTTTAGTTTCAAGTTTCAAGTGCTGTCAGTTGTCAGTGGATGACGTATGCCAAAAATTCATGTAGGATGGTTTGTGTTCTCTATTGATTAAAATTCAAAATCAAAATCAGAATGAGTGACAAGATAAATGTTCTCACTTGTTTTACTCATTGACATGACATTTAATTTGTGGACTCTGATTCATATTTTGTATCTGCTCAATGCTCAATGCTCACTGCTCAATGTGTGCTAGAAAACTCTTTCATTACCCACCTAAAGCTTTAATTTGATATAAGACATAAGCATACATCCCAAATACCAAATCAATTGTTTAAAACTTAGAATTTAGAATCATATCATAATGAACAATTACCACGTCTGGATGCTGCGAATAATCAAATGAAGTTAAATGGATAGCGGATAATCTTCTTCACCGTGTCACACGAAAACAATTACAGGTGAGCCTATTTCTCTTTTATGCATACATTTTCTGGTTGTCATCGCTCATCACTTATAAATCTTCCTTCATACTTTAGACATGCCTCCATATTCCATATTCCGTATTCCATATGTTTATACTTATCCTCGTCATCACCACCTTTCAATTTGGTTTATCTCCTACACAGATGAAAATCATAGGACAGCGGCGTACGTCAATTCAAGTCGTTAATCTTTAGTAAACAATTAATTCCTTTGTACACTCATCGTCCCATTGTCAGTTGATACTTGATTGTTGATTTTGGATCGGATATCATTTTAGACATAAAGTAAAAGCATTGTAATTGTGTAGTGCGTAATGTGCACTCATAAATCTCTTAATCTTAACTAGAACATTTTTGATGGCAGTTTGTAGTTAGCATTAATTAACAATTAACAATTACAAAGATTTCCGTTAAATTAAAAATATTGCTCATTGATGAATCTGAATCTGTGTAGAGTGTAGAGTGTAGGCTGTAGGTTGCAGTACTTTTAGTTCAAAATTTGAAAGAAAACTATGAGGACAAAGTTCTGTAACCGTCGTACAATGTACAATATCCAATATCACACACATCTAAGTATGTAGTGTAATTTCTTCTGAAACCTTAAAAATGTAGCACTTTAGTAAGGCTTTACTGCTCCAAGATTCGAGATTCTAGATTCGAGATTCAAGAATCTCAAGTAATGAAGGAAATGCTCAACCACACGTTATACTCAGCTGACTTCTGATACTTTGTATAACCACGATGAGTCTGTACTCTAATCATTGTACATTGTACATTGTGTGTTTAAAATTTAAAGTGTATAGTGCACTGTCTATTGTCGATAAATTACAAAATCAATATAGATAACTGACAACTGACAAATTCAAATTTTCATACAGTATACTGTGTGCTGTACTTTACCCTTTATCATTGCACAAGTAAAACGCGCCCGTCACATGACGGGCAACATAAGTTCTAAAAATCTCCGTATTCGGTGGCTCGGGGCTCTGTAGCTTTGATGATATTCAGAAAAGAATTGTTTTGGCACCAAAACCCGAATTGTTAGTCCTACGTTTGCAAGCCAAAAAGGTTGCATCGCTAAACCTGGAAAATTCTTTGGCGTTCTTTTCGAAATTGTTTTCAAAGAAAAATATTATATCATAAAATTCAACATGTCCTTTATGATAGACCGATTAAGTGCAATTTTGTTATCCAGCGTAATAGCCATTATCTATCTCTTAGCCAGCGTAATAGCCATTATCTATCTCTTAGCCAGCGTAATAGCCATTATCTATCTCTTAGCCAGAGTAGTGGCTATTTCTCTTAGCCAGAGTAGAGGCTATTTCTCTAGGACCCTGACTCGGACCGTCACGCCACCGGATACGGATTTTATTAGGGTTTAGGATTATTTTGTGCTACGTAATAAGCTGTGGATGACGAATGACGAGTGACAAATAATCTAGGGTGAATTTGATAAAAAAAAACTTGACGTTTAGCTGCATCCACTGCAGGCTGCTGATGATTTAAAGTGAAATACCAAATATCAAATGCCAAATACCAACTCTGTGATGAAAGAATGAGGGAAATGTAGCGATAAGTTTTCAGTCTTATGTATTCTGGTTTAAAAGTTTTTCAACCCTGCCTTTTAAAACCTCGTTCTTCCTCAAATTACAATGACAACGATAACGACAGATCAAACGAACATTCTTCCATTCAGTTTGCAGATTACAGAGTCTTCTTCTTTATGCTATACTCAATTTCATGATTTTTCCACATTACTTTTTATTGTATTAGCTGGATAATATGTACAATGTACAATGTACATGGTAGATGTAGACGTGAATTATGAATTAGAAACAAGAGGATTTATTTGACGTAAATCTCGTAACAAAAATTCGACAGGTGAGAACAACGACTAGTTGATTCTCTCAAATCTCAAATCTCAAACCATAACAAGACTAATCAGAAACAATCATAATAAATGTTACATAATAATATGGCGATAATTTCTTCTCTCTCTTTCTCTCTCTCTGTAGAAGCAGGCACTTACACTATACTATGTACTTAATTTTCCATTATCTAACATCAAATGCCTAACAGCCTAACAGCAACAGCGAGAGTTGGAGATTGGAGGTTGGAGGGTAAAGGGTAAACAACGAATAACGAACAAGGAGCAAGAAGAAGTCAAGGGTTGGGGTTTTTATCTGTTTTTATCGCCTACCGGTTACCGGTACATTTAGTCATAAAATAAATCAGATATCTGCAGGGATTTTGATTTTAATCTCTACTTCAGTTATTGCGGCAGTGAAATGAAGAACAATATTAGGATGATGATAGAGGGTGAGCTACACGCTGTGATAATACCGGAAGAATGCCTACATATTATGCTATATCAGATAGACATGTAGTAAACATGATCTTATATGTATATCTATCGTTAGTGGACTAGAAATAAGCATCTCATCTTTTTGGCCATCATTTTGTAACGGTGTAAACTCTCGCTTGAATCAGTTCCTTTTAATTCTCAGTTCTCAGTTTGGGTTTATTACATCGGAAATATAACTATGAACTAGGCTTACTTGTATACTGTGTATATATCTGTTTGATGAGCTTTTTGCTGTGGTTCATGCTATATCTAACATATCAGATTTATGCAATCACAATTGCAACTCTACATTCAACGTACAACATACGTTTGGCTACAGACTGCAGACTACAGATGATATTCTATATTCTATATTGAAAAAACCACATTCTAAATTCTAACTCGACTATTTACAGTAAACAGTAAAGTACGTGATGCTAAAAATTAGTCAAGCTTGTACTGTGAGGAGAGTGAAGAAGGATATATATGTATATATTACGTTATAACCTTAGGTACATAGTTGATAGTTGAATGATAGAACAACCGCAGATTGTTTGAAAAATCAATCAAATGTCTTCCCATTCTCTTCATGTCTGTCTACTGCAAACTGCTATTCATGTACAATGTACATTGTACATATCAGTTTATTACGTAATTCATAATACTATACACCTTTGACTTAGCCATTGGAGTTTGGAGTTTTACACAGGCTTATTGCATTTTATTGTCAATTGCTGTATCACAAGAAATTATAAATTATTACTTTTATTATCAAAAGGGGAAAGGGGAAGTTGCTCATACAGAGATCATTTCTGAATTCCGAATTACCTTTATTTTTATTGACTATAATCATATGATACCCCGCACTTTTTTTTCTTCTCCTGTCCATGTAATATGTAATCCGATGATAGTTGATGGTAAATGGTGAATGGCAAAAGATTCACAATCTATCTTTATTAATCCCGACCAATTATCACACATATCATTTGTCAATCTTTTTTTCATTTTTCAAATGGTTTTCAGAAATTTTATAACTCCACATATTTTTTCACCGTTTCCAACATATATAACTGGAAGTTGGAAGTACGTATGTACAAGATATAACGTAAAGATGATACGCATTAAAGTTATTTAGCTTAATATCAATTTCACATTATATTGTATAATTATTATGTAATATCTGTATCATAATAAATACTAAATGCAGTTCTTTTACTTTCTCATCCCTCATTCTTCATTCTCACTTCCTTTCTTCAATCTTTTAAATAGCATTTCAAACTTGTATTTTTGAGATTTGAGAAAACTGTACTTTTGCTGTCAGAACTGTAAAGTGTAAGTTCGTCATGGTTCTGGAGTTAATAAACTTGCTCCTTGTTTTTGTATCTTTTATACAAGTTAAGTACAAGTTAGAAGTCATCTGTAAATCATATCTCTTGCTTCTTTTTTTTGACCCCTAGAACTTAGAACATGTAGTAGGATTCATATCCGCGTATAATTGAGAAAAATAAATTTATAGTTCGTTATAAAATTCTTCTTGTTTTCGTTGGTCTTGGTTGGTGGTCAGTTAGTGAGTTCCTCATTATTATAAAAATAGAAAAACAACAAGAACAATTATTGTGTCATTTCTAAAGGGCAGGCTTCATGTTTTTTTTTGTACGGTACACATTGTGTATTTTGTCTTATGTGTAAACTATAAAAGCTTTATAAAAACTTTAATGATTAATATTTTATATAATATGAGCTGGGATAAAAATAAAACACTACCTATGATTTTCTATAGAAAGCCTTTTTTACTGTCATAATATTGTACTTACCGTAAGCACAAAGCTCACCACAAATAAGAGAAACAGTTCAAGTCTTTCTCTTCCTTTTCACTTTTGTAGATTGTGTAATTTAACATTTATCAGTATGGAGCAAAATAACTTGACTTGAATGTTGATTTTTAATTTTAAGAGAATGCATTCTTATTTGGTTGTAAAAGTTATTAGCTCCCCATAAATGTATTTTTAAAGACTACAGAGAAGAGAGAAAGTATTCGTATAAATAAATTATTGCTTTTTACTACTTAAAACTTAAATGCTGTGGAGCTGTGTGTTTTTCAGTGAGTTTGAGAAAGTCAGTAGTAATACAATAATTACTCTTGAAAAGGCACATTTTCATAAAATTATACATGCGCGCATCAGGTGCCTCGCTGAAACGTTTTTAATTGAAGATTTTTACATTGCTACAAAGTTTTATATTTTTTATGGGCAAAATAAGATTTGAGAGTTCAGACTATAGACACAGAGGCAAGAAATTTTTTGATTGAAGAAACACAACTAAAACATAACTACTGTTTATTTTGAAAATTATTTGCTGCGAAACAGGAAAAACAGAGAAAAAAGATTCAAAAGTATGAATCAAACAATTTCCTAGTTTATATGTAATACGTAATTTATATGTCATACCGTTTTGTAATAAAATGAAGAAGAGGCATAATTCAGTGTGACAATGGCCTTTTTATATGGATATGACAAGAAACAAGACGAATTGACATAACTGAAGTTAATACATAATTTCACAATCGTATCGAATGGGAGATGATATACAATATTATACAAATAGACTACAGGATTTTTGTTTGTATTCTTTATGTTAACATGTTCAAGATTCAAGTATAAAAATGTACAGGATGTTTTCTTTGTAATTTTTTACGCCTGTTTACAGAGGAAACGTAAACGATGTATGCATATTATATATATATACACTATATACCAGAATATATTACGAGATTTTCCTTTGGATGATAGCTTTGGAAAATAAAATATGTACATGTACAATTTGTGACAATATTAGTTGAAAATGGCCAATAAGCTCCATTTATTTCCGTGTTCAACTTGCCCATGTAATAAATGACACGCGTTTGTATGGAAGATCGTCTTTTAGCTTATCTTTTACGTAATATTTATTCAATAATAATTTTAACGTTTTCTGGCGTCTGACACATGAATTTGATGCTCAGCTTCTATTGCACCTAATAATATTTCCCTGCATATGGAATTCAAGCAACTAAACGCATTATATTACGGATTTTGACTTGAAATTGATAGCACGTTAAACGCGTTTTAAGTTTTTGTTGTAAATGACGATTGACGATGCATATGCATAGAAACTTCATCAAACCTGAATGCTAAATGCGTCCTCGTGCAAATTGTGTTTTGATAATGAGTAATGTGCAGTCCGTTTCTAAATTTTGCAAAATTAAATGCACAAAGATAATTGTGCTTGCTTTTATATATTGGCTAAACTGGGAACGGACAGAGATCAAAAACTTGTGTCGTGCTAATTGCATTTCATATTTTGTTGAAAAGATGTATTTCTGTCATAACAAAACAAAACTTCAACAGAAGATACTTTTTACTTTTTCCTCACCTTTTTTACGTATATATGTACTTACACATATAGACTTTTATACACATAATATAAGCTTTTATCAGCATTTTAGTTTATATTTTTACATGACTTGTTGAATTCGTAATGCTTTTAATGATACAGGAAAACACACATAACAAAAATGCATAATCTCAATGCTCAATGCAAAAAGCATTGATATTTATGTGTTTATATGTCAAAAATATACATGCTATTTTGAGAACGTGCTTTATGTGTCCATTTGGATGTCACGCAAGACAAACAGAATCAAAAGCTGTGCAATGTACCATAAGAAATATATACTGTCATTACATATAATATAATGTATTACATTACTTTTTTCAGAGAAACTATATTCAGTATTCAACATTCTGTTTCATTGTATGTACGTGTGACTCTATATTTTTCTATTTGTATACATGTTTCAGGTTTCAGGTAGTCTCAAGTCTCAAGTCTCAAGTCTCAACTTTCTAAGTATATTTTATTACATACAGATAATATTTTGTTTGTAAAAACTAAATATTATGTTACTACATACATACAATCAAAATGTAAAAACTAAAAAAAGAACAAATAATAATAATAGTAATAATGATGCTTATCATAATATTTTGTTGACACTCATACACACATTGATATATAAATACTAAATACACAAATACATAGAAACAAGTAATTAACTGAACGTGACAAAAAGAGATAGTTTTTCATGAAAAAGATGAAAATGCAATTCATTTATTTGCACATGGATTGTGGATGGAAAATGGAAACCTCTGCATGTGGGAGAACTGACTGCTGACTACTGACTTGGGCATGCAATATGTAATGGTGAAAAAGAAAAAAGAAGGAATATAGGATACAGAATACAGAATTCATGTTATCTTTTTATAATGAATAATGACGTCTCGAAACTCGAAAATTTTAAACAGCGCCAGCACTTGTTTTTGTCTTTGATATAAAGGAAATTTCTTTTGTTTCCTTTAAATTGCTTTCTTGAAAAATCTTAATTACTCTTCCCTTTCACTCCTTCACTTACATATCATTATTATTATGATTATTATTGCATTCTTTTCAAGTTTTGAAATTCTTCAACTTGTTTATTATTTTGTTATTACAGGATACAGAATATATTATTTATACATGCGTTTGTTTTTTTATTGCAATCTATATATACTACATATTTTATCTCGTCACGACGATTGACAATAATCGAAACTTTACTATTCAACTACAGCAGGTAAAACGCAGAGCAAACACATGATGCATATTCAAATTTCAAAAGCATGCAAAATGCAGAATGTATTTCGTCTAAAATCTAAACACCCAAAACAAAACATGAAATGCAAGGTGAAAAAGTTATCATGCATACAGTGTACATCTTCTTCTTTGATGTTTTGATCTACTTGTCTGTGATACATGCATTTGATTTTTTATTTTTTATACTTGAGTTCTATACACTATACAGAATACATATCTATACTAAGCCGTCTCTGTTTTTAGTACAAAAAAGGAGCAAAACTGATTGCCGAAACTCAACATCTTTTTTCTGTTGAGTGTTGAGAACTGAGAATTGAGAATTGAGAATCGATGGATGTTGAAAAAAAGTTAAAACTGCAACTGTCGCCGATATCTGTGCATAAAATTACACTGACTACTGAATACTGAATACTGAACTGATAGGAAGTGCAATACGATGAATGTGTAATACTTAATACTGGTTACGTGTGTAAAAGCCATACTTTTTGCGGAATGAATGAATGAATGAATAAAAGGAAATTTTCTCACTTTTTTGTCCACCATCCATTCACGTAGTTTCAAGCATGTTAATCCTGGTCGTGGCAATGGTAAATGGTAATACATTCACTCATTCAAGTTTTTCCTCATACAATGATTTCTATTCTATATTCTATATACATATTAGTTTGTTTTCCGCCCGCAATATGTTTTATTTCCCAGAGGTTAACAGCGTCAAAGACCAAGAAGAAGGAATATATACTATTTACCTATGTGTGCTGTGTTGTGTACAAGATAGTACAAGAGCATGGGGTTGATCGCGACGTTTCAAAGTGTTTTCCCTATGCAGCTACGCAACGACTGGATAATTTATCATACATCATACACGTAGCACACTGTACGTTTTACTTTGGCGAGTGCGTATTAGTTAGTCACTTGGTCTCAGACATCACGAAAACCTAGCTCAAACTCTAATTCAAGTGCTGGTTACCTTCAGACTTCAGACTTTACAGACCAGAGGCTAGAGACTAGAGACGAAACAAAAGTACTCCCCCACTTAATACATTTACGCAGTCTGTAAATATTATAAAAATTATATGTATTCAGTGCGTATAGTGTGTAGTGGATGTATAATATATATATTATGAAGCACCTCTATTTTAAATTCTCCATAGATTGAATTTCCGTTAGCGTGGTGTTGTGGAGGGAGTGACTGCCATGTTGTATTACGAATTACGAAGCCCGAATGTGCATGTTGAATGTTCATTTCTTCTTATATAAAACACAAACTGCTATGCATTGTAGGTTGTACATTGTCCGTAGTCCGTAGTTCAACATGCGTATAATAATATCCACAGTCCACAGTCAACATTAATCGTAAAAATTTCTATATAATATAGAAATTAGAAATAGGTATAATGTTACATATTTTATATTATGTCTGACCCAGGTATATATATACATATTATACTCGGTAGTTTTTTCTTATGTCCCCCACTTTTCACCACAAATTCAACATTGAACATGAAACTTGAAAGTCGTCAGTATAATATTATGCATTTGAGTTTTAGCTTCGACTCCCTCATGATTCATGATATCCGATATCCGATGCTATATGTATTATGGATTATGTATGACTGTACACTGTACAATGTACATTATTTACCTCGCTGGACAAAAATGTAATGAAATGCAACCCTTACTCTTATTGGTTTTTCAGTCGGAAAATTTCTTCCCTGTCCACTGTACATTGTACACCGTAAATGTGAAATGTATGTACGGAGTTTATGTACAATGAACAATGTGTACGCATTTTATTTTTCGTTTGTCGTTTTCGATTATTTTTTGATGTTGTACTTTGTACTGTTAAAAAACAAACATGTTCAATGTTCAATGATAAAACTTATAGATGCTCTTGAATCTTCAATGTGCCAGAAAAAAAAATAACATGGGCTAGTTCCAATCCATTTAATTTTCCCGTTTAAAGTACTGATGTTTATTTTTTACACAATTAACTTTAGACGACTCCTCCCGTTTCCATTTGTCCGCTGTAAACCTGTGAATTCTTTCTGAAATTCTGAATTCTGAATGAATGGAAAAAGAAATCCAGAATTATGTGTAAAAATGAGATACTGTAAAATGTAAAACACCTGAATAAAATACAAATATTATAAATAAATAGGACTAAAATTCATACAGTGAACTGTAAATAGATATTCAGTAGTAAGCACAGTATTTACAGATTTCATGCATATTTTGATGCATATTTTGTTCATGTTAGTTTCACCCTATGCGTCGTTTTTGTTGCATAATAGATATTACAAAAATTGTATGTATACATTGTGAATTGTGAATTGCGAGTGACAAGAGAGCAAGAGACACGAGTCACCATTAGTATTTATGCACATGGTACAGCGTACAAGGTTATAAGTCATAATATAAAATTAATATAGTTTAGTTTTTGGAGGAGTTGTAAATAAATAAGTCTCTTATTCTCCCTCTCAGACAAACCAAGCACAAGAGCAAGAAGACAAACAAGAAGAAGAGGAAGGTGAAGACGAAAAGGATGATGATGAGCTGACGACGTCGAAGTGGAAATAGAGGCAATGAATGTAAAATGTACTGTGCATGGAAGTTGCAAGTACAACTCTTGTGTGTAGTGTGTACAAAACATAGACTGCAGACTGCATGGGTAAAGCAGTAAAGCAGTATAGATTATAGATACGTATATGTATATTTTATTTCACGGGCAGATGAATACATAGGCACTAGGCACAGGTGTGTTGTTTCTTCCCTTGGTTCTTTTTCTACTACCATCAAACATCAAACTCAGTGGTAAGGAACGTTGACGTTTACACCCTCCTCTTCTCATTTCCACTTGTGTGTGCCTCGGAAAAGCAACTCAGTCAAGAACTAAGTCAAGTTATTTTCATTTCCATTTTTCTCATCACGTTTCTCTACTCTGTTGTTTACGTGTTTTTATTTACGTTTCTTTGATTCAATCCACAGTTCAGATTTCAGATTTTGTACAGATTTGTTCAGCATTCAGTAGATCTTCCAGATCCATATTCCAGATTTATTTGAAAAGGCAACAACTTTAAAATTTTCAAAATTTTCTGAAAATTCTCAGAAAAGTAGTGCATCGGAAATTGGTTTTTTGTACAGACATGTGAATAATCGGAAATCGGAAACATTGGTTTTCATCCAGAGATTCCTACAAGGATAATAATATACAGCTTTGCCCAAGTTTCTTTCGTCCAGTTAAATCCGTGTATTTGCAATAAAAAGTTGTGCTTGTGAGAAAAAAGGAGACAACTGACAACTGACGGTCGTTTTCCCTCTTGTCTTAAGTTTGTTGTTCCTACCAGTTTTTCTAATCCTTTCAAACCAAAATAAATACATGCTGTGCTCAACACCGGAAGCAACGGATAAATGAGATAGAACTGGAACGCTCGCTTTCGTACCCAAATAGAGCCAGACGCACCAGCGCACACTCACACACATCCGCTTTGGATAGAAAATAGAAAACAGAAATTTTCACCGGCAAAAAAGTGTTTACATGTGAAATTCTTGTGTTAAAGAGTGAATATTTTTCCTACATCAAATTACAACTAAGTGATCAGTGACAAAATTTAGTACAAAAAGTACAAAAAGTTCTTTAAGTGTCTTTCTTCATAAGGCATAAATAAGGCTCGTGATTTGTTTTGTTTTGTTTTTTTATTGTCTATTTATTTTGGTGAAATTAGAAATTATACATGTACTTGGTACTTGGGAATGAATCGAAGAAATAGCCTTAATGATTTGTGAACCTTCGTCATGATAATACATTTTGAACGTCAAAATGATCCAACATAAATTTTTTGGTGTTTCCTTTTGGATTTGGAGCAGTTTTCGACTAACTCTTGTCTTTGCCATCATTGTTCATTCAAAAAGTAAGGAAGTTTTTACTTTTTACCTTTTACAAACAGATCATTACAAAATACAAAATACAAAACACAAAACAACGAAACAATGTACTAGAACTTAAAATGTAGTAATGTGCATGTAATACCGTTGTTCCTTTGCAACTAAATAATCTTTCTTATCAATGGTAATCATCAGAGTTACGTATGTGTGTACAAGTTTCCGGTCTTTGCAATTTTGAGTTTAAAGTTTAAAGATTGCAACTCCACCATATAATAATATAATATACATGCTTGAACATTGAACATTGAACATCTAACACTAATATCTACATAATAATTTTCTATCAAACGAATCCGTGTACATTTGATAATAAGATATTTTCTATGTTTACTATATTTTTGTGGTCATTTTGTGTCCACTTGACCATTGACATTTGAAAACTCTAGACTCTATGTAGACTCAAGATTTAGATGTTATCTTTAGTATCGCATTGTTTACTGTTTACCGTTTACCAACTTGTAATTATAATTAATTCATCAATTTGAATTGAATTGTCATCAGACTACAGACTACAAACGCTTGTAACTTTTTGTCACTTTTTTACAAGCACGCACACACTTTGATAACACACTTAGTATTTACGATTTACAATAATGAATATAAAATGTAAAAGAACCGTTTAGTAGTTAAAATTTGAAATTGAGAAGTGAGGATTTTTCCTCATCTGCAGTTTTATTGTCATCAGGTTGACCATTGTTCCTTAACCTGTTTTTCCTGGGTTTACTATTTACTATTTGCCATTTCTAGCTTATAGTTAACTCTACAGATATTCACGTCAGTTTAAACTTTAAGCATCTCAAATCTCAAATGTTAAATAAATATTTGTCTTTAGTCTTTACAGAAGGCTACAGTTTCAAGTTTCCAGTTTGCACACAACATAAAACACACAAGTTGTGACAAAAGTCATTTACTGACCACAGCAATGTCTATTGACAATCTGTACTTTTTACTTTTTACTTGCTACTTGTATTTGAGGATAATAATTATGCTCATGTGCATATCCTGAGTCCTCACTTCTCATTCCTCAAATGCACAGATTTGGTGAAGAGATAGCAGATATTTTCCTATTTTTAAACGCAAACCTTGGAAATTGGTTTGGATTCAAGTCTTTTAACAAGAAGCTCAATAAGAATGTGTCGTCGATTGTCGTATAAAACACAAAATACACGTTACATGATATTTTAATGGTTGAATCTAAAAAAGGAAAGCCACATTATGTCTAAATCATCTGTGTTTTGCATTTTCTATCACCAAATACATGTATCATATAAATGCTAAATCCTAAATACACACATCGTCTAGAGTTGATATTTGAGATTTGAGGTAAAGTACACACATAAAATAAAATAAATGTAAAATGGCCAAGATGAAACGTTAGACTCCATTTAAGTCTACGTTAAAATTAAATAAAGGGGAAATTGGTAGTTGGTATTTGGTGTGCATTTGTAAACTCATACGCATGTCTCTGTCTCTGTCTCTTTCTGACTCTGATTCTGTTTCTGTTTCTAAATCTGTGCATTTCCATCCCGTATCCCGTATGCAGTGTGTAGGATGTAGGAATAAAATTCGTTAGAGCAGAATGTAAATCTGGTATTGTGTTCATTGTTTTAAGAGAGGGAAGTAAAAGAAGGAAAGATGATGAAGAAGACGAAGAAAAAGAAGCGGAGATGACATTGTAAATTGTAATATGTCTGTACATAGCTTTTAGTTACTGTTAGAAGTTAAAACAGAGAACAGAGGACAGACAGAAAAGACAGAAAGAACATGCCTTCGCCTTTTGAATCTGTTAAGGAACCAGTTAAGTTAGATTAAAAAGATGATACGTTTGTCATTTGTCGTCTGTCAGAAGTTGGAATCATCAACTCACACACCATTATACACTAGACACTAGACACTAGAGACTAGAGACATTAGTAAATACTAAATAGTAAAAAATAGTAAAGACAAAAGACACCACATGCACTAAATTTTACCTGTGTAGATCCTAATGATATTACTAATGTTATCTGCACATACACCGCGTGTACATTAAATCATTAAATATTAAATATCAGTACAAGAATATTAATACGTGTGTAAAAAACTGCTAATAGTCATATTCTAGATTCTAGATGGTGTAAAAACAATAGGCAAAAAATGAACAAGCTCAGTCTTTTATGTAGATTGTAGATGTGTTTCATTCAACTTTTAACATAGCCATAGGTATTATGTATACATCTGTAATGTTTCAAGTTTTACATATTTTATATTTTACATGGCACTCGCTGCTCGCTCGTGTACGTTGCTACAGCCTAATTTCAATCTAACAGTTTTAAGCTTCTAGGTAAGAAATATCCCACAGACAAATCATTAGTTGCCATTTCATTGTGGTTATTTATTTTTCAGTTTCAGTTCAAGACATTTTTATTCGCATTTATGCATTTCGTATTTCGTATGTTGTGTAAATAGTAAATAGTAAATATGTAGTAAAAAGTTGAGCATTTTTTGCATTATGATGCTGTAACTTGTAACTAGCAAATAAAATGGTAAATAGTAAACAAATCAAGAATCATCGACCCGTTAAACTTTGATTTAGCATTTGTCATTCATTTGTTGTTTAGTTGTTTAGCCCTGGTTACTGGTTACACGTTACACAACCATTGATCTCTGCTTTTGGACACAAACATAATAAAAGCGCAATAGTGTAATATGTAATATGCACTCCTTTTGGACTTTGGATTTGGCATGGTACAAAACGGAAAAGAGAACGATGAATTGGCGAGCTTCTGATTTCTGATTTTGAAATAGCCATATAAACGCATAAAATGTAAACAAAAGTGAATGTTGTATTAAATCCTTATCATCATCGGAAGTGTCGAATTCAAAGTTGCTTATTACTACATGGTTCATTGTATTTTTGCACGTTTTATTCACTTTTTAAGCTTTGACGGTTGATCGTTGATGGCTGGTGATAAAAATTAATTTCCATGGAGTAAAAAGTAAAAAGGGGCCAAGTGTACAAAAAAAATTGACGTGCTCATTCATAAAATGCATGATGGAGGTATTGAGTATTGATCATTGATGGATGCAGTTGATGGTTGGTGGTAGAAAATGAAAAGAAAAATTATGACACTCATCAAGCGTTTTGTATCTTGTATTTAAAAGCAATTTTTAATGTGGACTTATAAAAACCAAGTTTTGATCTCATTTTATATCAAGTTGTTTGAAAACTTTCTAGTTTGAAAACTCATGTTGAGGTGACAAAATTTAATCAACATTTACCAATAATTCCACTTTTCACCGGCAGTTTAATCCATGCATGTGTACAGTGTACAAAGTACAAAGAGGTGTGTCTATCATTTTTTATGCGGCGGCACTTCAAATATCAAACACCAAATACCAAAAGTAATTTATATACACAAGATACAAGCTTTGAATTTGGGTAAAATTATGCAAAAAACAGCAAAAGACTTATCTAAATGAATCGGAGGATTATTGAAAGTCGAAAGGAAAGTAGGATGTAGAATGAAAGAAGTGAGTTTTGTTCGTGTTGATTTACAAATTGCAACTGTGTGGATATTATTCATTTGCAATTTGTATTGTATGATAATGAGTGAAATGCAATTGTTTAGTACACATCTAGATTCTAGATAGGCAAAATATATAGTAAATAGTGACTGAAAACTAGGAGTTTTACTAATGACGAATGGCAAATGGCCAGAAGACAAACCTCATCCCACGGCGTACTCCAAACTCCAAACTTGATACTTGATACTTGATACACGTTCTCTATTGAAAATTGATTAGTGGGTTAGTGTATGCATGATTTGCAAAAAAAACAAAAACAAAACACAACCAACAAAGATAAGAAAAGGAACCAAAATCAAAAATCGTTCGGGTCAAAAAATGGGTGGCTCCGTCGCCGTTGAAATTGGAGTGAAAAAAAAACAAATTGCAAATGTACATGTTAAACAATCTCAAGACTCAAGACGCAAGTCGAAAGAACAAAGGCGATGTATTTCAAGACGAATACCTATACAATGTACACATTGTACATTAGCAATCGGTATTGTGCGAGAACTATTGCTTCTTGATTTACAGTTGATAAAATGTCATCTATCTCGAATCTCGAATCTCGAGACCCGAGACTCGAGATGTACATATAATAATAAATAAATAAAAGAGATGATGACTGTGAATGGTGAGTTGTGGATTGTGGATCAATGACAAAATAAAAAAGAAAGCAGATGATTCATGATTCATGTAGACTTCATGAATCCGCATCATCATTACCTATTTGTTTCTTTGTGTAACACGTTCAAATATAGTAAGTAGCAAGTAGCAAGGTTCATTTATAGTTCCATCTCTCAACACTCTACACCATTTATTCATGATCTTTACTCACCTACGAGATGCATCGTACATGTATGTTGTCGAACAAATAGTGCGTGTACGTTTAGAGTCTAGAACTTGATATTCACAGTACTGCTGATGCATTAAAAATTGAAATAGATCAGACAGTACAGTGTGCAGTGTAAAGTGTAATAACACTGATGTTTGATGTACTAAAATTTCACATGCGAAACATACATATGGAACACACTTTTTATTTATTTATGTTCACCATTTTACCATTTACAGCTCCTTTTTGGTCTCCATAATATATTATGGATAATGGATGCATTATTTTATACCTTATACGTTACACTTAATAAATAATTTAGTTTAATTTATCATACACTACACACTACACACTAAAGTCTAGGCCACGTTATTACGCATCTTTGAATACTGCTCATGAATAATTTTGTAGAAAAATACAAAATTGCACTACGCATAAAATACTGCCGTGCAGTTGCATATTCTACTCATTTTTTCCTGTACTCTGTACTCTGTATACAGGCAAAAAGCTTACTCTTTGCGTGACATGTAAAATGTAAAGTAGCGAAAAAATAACGGGTAGAATGAACCTTTTGGTTTTTCTCCATTCTCCATCAACAATCAACAATCATCTTTCATCGTCGGCTTTGTATTTCGTGTATTTTTTATGCATGGAAACATGCAGCTCTAATCATAATTAGAAGAGTTTATATGCAGTATGCAGAAATTTATTCTCAACTAATACTCGTAAAAACAACTTGATCGCTTACAATTTTCAATGCGAATACACGCTAAGCATTACATCCTATATCCTACATTCTACATCCTACACATGTGCTTCTTCAGTTGCATGTAAATGCGTAAAAGATGAAGATTAAGAATTTGAAATTGAGAGAGCGACAGAATATTTCAGGACTCATAAATACCAATCCATGTACTTTGTGCATGCATGTACTCGTAAGTATTTACACACAAAACACACGTGTGTGGTAAATTGGTAAATTGTAAATTTTTTGGTCTCACGCGAGGCAACATCTCAAAGCAGCACCAACAGCAACAGAAAACTTACCTATAAAAAAAGTACAAACCAATAAAGAGGCGATGAAGATGAAGATGCAGATGAAATATACATGTAGATCAACCTCTTTGTATTTTTCTATGTACGTGAATTGATTATTTTGGAGCTGTACTCAATGAAAAATCAGAGTTTTAACATACAAAATACAAGTACAGATTTTGTATTCTGAGAATGAGAAATAGAATTGGGAATTGGAAATTGGGTATCAAATCGTCCTACGAAAAATTCCAAATGAATTTTACAAATCATTTGATGACTCGAGCCTTTTTCAAGTTTCAAGTTTCAAGTCTCACGTCAAAAATGACGGTTGGTGGTTGAATGTTGAATGAACGAAACTCTGGTATTGATACAGATAATTCTAAAATATCACCTATTGCGTACCGGTAATGTAACGTTAAGAGAGATTCTGCTCATCAATGCTCAATGCTCAAAGCTCAATGGTAACTAATAGAGACATTTGTTTTGATTTTGACCATCAAAGAAGCACAAGTATCTCATATCTCATCACAAAGATACAAGATGAATAAATGGCTATTATTTCAAGAGAATGTGCAAGACGTAATATGTAATACACTGTGTAATGTATAATGTAGAATGACAACTTGTAACGCGTTTGTTACTAGATTAACTATTAATATAACTGAAAGTTATTAACTCGCTTAAAAAAATAAACCTGCGGCACGTTCAATATTAACTCAGTTGGATATTGTTACATTTGATTTTTTATTGGTACAGTTATTCAACATCCAACATGTGTGATGTGTGATGTCAAACTTAAGCATTCGAAAGTTAAACCCTTTTATAAGGTAATCTATAGTTTCAGTAGTGCAGATAATGATGATGACGGTGATTATGAGGATTTCAAAGTTAAATTGTTACAGAAGATTATCCCAATTCCAAATTCCAAATGCTACGATTTCAACTGGTGCATCATCTCGTTCTTCTTCTATCTTCTACATTCTACATTGTTATTGAATAAAACTTAAAAGACATTGTGCGATGAAGGTGATGTGATAAGTGTTTTGACCTGGAAATTTGTAATCGTTACCTATCTATGCACAAAATTCAAAATTCAAAGTACAAAATACAAGATACAAAATACACGCATATTAACACTGTTCAGCTTCTTCCTTTGATTCTTCTTGGAAATTCCTTGGCTTGGCTTGGCTTGGTTTGGGCAGCATGAGAGTAGAACATGTGATATATGTGAAGTAGTGAAGTAGTGATGAGAAAATGAAATGAATTGCATAAATTTGTTGATTGTCAACTTCCCATTGCCATCACTATCATCATTCGCCATTCGGCATTACCATAATATATAATACCTAATATAAATATAAATACAAGTTATAATTTGTTCATGCATAATGTTGAATGTGCATCACAGAGTATTTCAATGTATTTCAGTATTAAAAGAAGTTTGGAAGAGTTGGAAGAGAAAACATGACAATTCTATCTGTACATTCACTCAAAGACATTATTATTGTTGGTGTGTACATTTTACCCTGTGCTGTAGACTGTAGACTGTAGACCGTAGCTGTCAACTGAAGGGTCTATTGTATTCTGACCTATTGTTAGACACTGAAAGTCCTTGCTCAAACTCAAACTCAACTCTCAATTCACTCTGAAGTAACATTGTCATCAAAATCAAAAAGTGGTAACTGACTTGTTACTTGTGAGACTAGGAATCTTTCACTAACTTTTTTATCTTGAATATACACAATACACTGTACTTGTTCTTCGTTCTCTTGAGCACTGAATGCCGAATGCTTAATATTTTATTCTGTTGATGGTTGATGCAAAGTTAAAGGAATGAGCGTGTAGGTGTAAAAATATCAATATACGAATATAGGATTCATATTTTATGTTTGTGTATATCTGGGTACACAATGCATATCTGAATATTATGTTTTATGTTCACTTATTTTTATTTTCATTTTTACTATTATTACAACGTGCTGTTTGATATTTCACTAACTCACATTTCACTAAGTCACTGGTGTCTGGTGTGGTGTGGTGATCAGTTCATCACAAGACATAAAAATACCACAAGTCTTTTTAACAAGGGAATGAATGACTTTTTGTCTGTACATAGTGAAAACGCAGCTCGATTTTAGCAAAGCAATCGTCATGTACAAACTAAATGCATCTATAGATTAGAGATTATAGAAAAGGCCATAGTCAGGTAATAGAAATTAAAGATTAGAAAAGTTTTGAACCAAAAATACAAACATTTACTGTATTATTGTATTGTCTACTTTATTACGAATTATGACTGTTTGGCGGTGGTAAGTGAAATTTGAAATGTCACTTGCTAATTATAGGCATTCCATTTTGTATTTAAAATTTAGAACAAGAATGTATCGCTACGTACAATATACAATATACGAATATCCGTCCAAGTACTGGGCAGTTTTGTAATTGACTTGTAAAATACCTAACAAGTAATGTAATCCAAGGATTTTCTTCCAACGCGTAGTGTTTTAGACTAGTCATAGCTTTAACATGGGAAGACATGGCACACACACACCATTGTTCTCCCATATGTCTAAGTGGTTAAACGATTCCGTTTATGCCAAGACGTCCCGAGTTCAATTCCAAGCGTCTGCACATTACTTTTTACTCTTTTTTTTTACTGTTTTCATCATTTTTTGTACTTTTTTATGAAACGACTAATATTATTATGCTGTAGCACATTCATTGGTACATTTGTATCAAAATTTGGTACTAATTCAGTACTTTTAAGTGTATTTTACACTTCTACGTACTTTCCAATGCTGAAAAGGTAATTTTGTTGTTGTTCAGTATTCATGAATCATTGGATTTTAAATGAAAATTATTGACAACAATATATTTTAAATTAGCCACAACTACCAAAAATATTCACAGCAATGATAATTTTCATGTTTAGTTAAGTTAATGTCTACTTACAGGATGAAAAATCTTTGTGAGAAATCTCACTACTGGTGGTTTGAGAGGATATCTAGAGAAAAAGAAGCAGAATTTATTATTTGTTGCACTGTACAACATGTGGGGCTTAGATACAAATTGAATACTTTAAGCTTTAAGCATATGCACTAATGTTTTATGTTTTATGTATTAGTAAAAAATCCAAAACAAAAAAATAAGGGTTATTTCTTTACTCATGAGTTAGTTTGAGATTCAAGTAGAAGACACCGCCTTGATAAGGACTTTTCGGAGGGCCGTGAACCCTAGCTAACCAGTTATAGTTTAATTTATCAAGAGGAACAGCCTCAATCCCTTCGGGGTGGTCAAAACGCAACCCTATAAATAAAAAATTCAAAGTATATTATTTAGATTCACTATACTGTTGATTATAAAAATACAAAAGTGTAGATTCATTATTCATGTACATTAAAAAGACATGGAGTGGTATATATTATATATTGTGTACATATATAAAATACAAAATGCTTTACATTTGCTTTCTTTATGTAGTCTTGCACTTCGGAGAGATCTAACCGTATTATCAATATTCGGAAGTACAGCATTCAAATCCATTAGACATCTTTTACAAGGAACACTTTCTACACTGTAATATGTAAAAAAATTTGAGCTATTAGACAAATGTAAGAATGACGCAAAAACTATCAAAATCCATCATAATTTAAGTAGCCATAATTTTCAAAACAAAACAAAAAACCGTCATAAAACAGTAGTACCGTCATAGGTAACTTACAAATCTGAGTAGACTGAATACCAATCATTCATAGTATACATGGGATTGAATAGGGGCCAACGAGCTTGGAAAAATTCCTTCCATTTTTCATTAGGATAAAGGTCTTGTATAATTGTTTTCCATCGACGACTAACTTTGGTTGCCATTAAAAGTGATACATCATCCAGTTTTTTAAATATAATTACCCAAACTGTAAGTCATAAAACAGGGTTATTCAATTAAAACAGGGTTTTATTCAAAAGAAAAAACCACATGCATAAGGGAGCTGAGGGTAAAAATGAGCCACTCTGTATTTTCTCTGTCACTTCCAAACGTTTGAAACTACAAAGATAAGACCCATACCATTTGAAAGAGAAGACAAATGTCTATCTTTCGTACAATTGGT
>JAQGBH010001166.1:0-35975 GCA_034698265.1 Sminthurinus aureus | reverse complement strand
ATCGTTTTGAACCCTAAGGAAGAAATCTAGGTGGTTTTTGGGCTCCTAAAAAATAGTCGTGCTCAACTATTTCCCTAGCTCGTACAGATACTCATATATAATATGTGATGGGTGTGCTTTTGAACAACCAAAAAGCAGACATTTTGTTTGGGATATACTGCTTTCAGTTTAAACTGAATATGTTAAGCTAATAACTAATACAAAATATATCCCATGTGTCTACAGTATGAAAAATAAAGATTATATATTATGTGTGATCCTGGACAAGTGAAAAATATAAACAACGAGATGAAGAGTAATTGTATTCTTCACAGAGATTTCTAAAAGTTCAGCTGTTTTAGTGAGAATTCTATTCTTTAAAACTTACCCTCCATGACCATGACCGTGTCTGAAAATTCGAAAAAAAAGTGGACAAAAATTATCAAAATATAGTGCATGTTGCATGTACCTAACACATTACATACATATTATAACTATTGAATATTTTGACTTCTTTAGTCCATTGACTGCATTAAATTGCAATACGAAGAACGAGCTGAATTTTACAAAAACATTGTTTGTTCGTTATAAAAGGGACAAAACTAGTGTATTAAGCAAACTCGAAAATTTTCTACCAGTTTGCATACTAAGAGTCTTTTCAACAAGGAGAAATATCTATCCATATAGGTTTAATTAGGCGAGAAAGTGGCTGTTCATCTGTTTAACATACCCGTGCCCGTAGCCCCTAAAATTTGAAGAAAAAAACAATATTAATTATAGCTACTTTCACTTGATTTTCACATTACACATTCAGAAATCAGACGATACACTAAAATTCAATCCTCTTAAAATTTGCAAACAAGTCCTTCTAAACATTTCAGTATAAATATTGATAAAACTTCTATCTACTGCAGTGCTTTCGATTTTGAGTATCAATAGGTTTTTCGAAACTCGTATTCCAGCCTCCAGCGCACGAAACAGCAGAAAACAGCAAAAATACTAACTTTCACTGACAAGTAAGACTATATGGAGTCTCCTCGTAGAGAGTTTCCCCCTGAAATTTCCTCACACTGTAACAGTTTCACTTTCTGGGAGATATTCAGAACTCAGAATCTGTTCAGATGATAATTTTTCTGTATGATACAATATAATATACAAGGTATTGTGTGTATATCCATAGATAATTTTTCACTTAATAAATGGATTTAAACTAAAATCGGTCAGAGTTTGCAATTTTGCTTTGTTTTGAAGAGGATTGAACTCCTTTTTTGCTATCGAACGTCACTTAAGTATGAAGTATTGCTTATTTAGTTTGTCTTTGTTTGAACTTGCTGTTTCATGAAATATCATAATGCTTTAGTTTTGCTCTTTGGAATATTTGGTGGCCCTTAAAAGGGCCGTTGGTTTTGTTTTTTGTCTTTGAAATATGAATCAAGATGGTAAAATTCATTCATCAAGCATTTATTTCTTGGCGGCAGCTTTCTTTGGAGCTGCTTTTGGTTTAGCTGCCTTTTTTGGTTTTGCTGCTTTAGGCTTGGCGGCTTTTGGTGATTTTGCGGCTTTTTTAGCAGCAGCTGGTTTCTTGGCAGCGACGGGTTTTTTTGCTTTTGGTGTTGGAGCAGGTGCAGAAACAGCGGCGGGAGCAGCACTTTCTCCAGATGATACAGCGGCAGCTGGTGCTTTCTTCTTGAGTGCTTTTGGTTTTTTAGCAGCTACTGCTTTTTTAGGAGAAGCTCCAGCCTTCTTTTTCGGTGATTTTGGTTTTACTGCTTTCTTGACTGCAGGTTTCTTCACACGAACAGCACCTCCTTCCTTCTTGGCTCTTGATTTCTTCTCTCCGGCTGGTTTCTTGGCAGCAACCTTCTTGGCCTTGACAGCTAATTTGAATGATCCAGCTGCTCCTTTTCCTTTGGGTTGAAGAAGAATTCCTTTCTCAACAGCAGATTTCAAGAATTTCCGGATAAAAGGAGTCAATCGTTCAACATCCAAACCAGCATGAGCTCCAGCAATGGATTTCTTGATAGCTTGAAGAGATGAACCTCCTTTCTCATTGAGATTACGAATGGCTTCTGTGACCAAAGAAGCAGTTGGCGGATGGGGTGGACCTTTTGGTTTATCAGATTTTGGTCTTCCTTGTTTCTTCTTCTCACCAACTGGTTTTGGAACTGCAGACTTTGGTCTTCCTCTGGATTTACCTTCCCCACCAGTGGCAGCTTTTTTTGGTGCTCTTCCTTTCTTAGGACTTGCAGCAGGGGCAGCCTGAGACTCGGGAGCTGGAGCTGCGTCAGCCATAATGTTGAGATTTGTAAATGTAGAACGAGAGAGTATGGAGTTGAGTTGGTTGACAACAAAGTACTCGTAGCCTTTGTAGAATGAAGGGACGATGGAAAATGTTCAACATTTATACAAGGGTAGTGCGGACGTCATAGACTATTGAAACGGCTGAGATTACTCGACTTAGTAATAATAATAATAACAAAGCGTCCTTCCTTTTCCCTCCATCACTTTTCAGGTCCCTTGAAGTCTCTCTCCGCCTCTTTACACTTTGTCTTCCTATAGGGATCACCTACATATGTATTATATTATTACATGTACAGGACAATAAAAAAATATCCAAAAATGCATCAATATTTCCTTTTTTTTCTTCATTTAGACAAAAATTATACTTACCTTTATAATAATCTATAATCTATAATAGTATTTACCTTGTAATTTAAATAAAATCTATACTACTAAGTTATTTTTATCTTTTAATTTTAAGTTTTCATGCTATGTACAATGTACATAGTACGCATATGTTTTAAAATATTATGCATTTTATATTATTTCATTCCGCTTAGAAAGCGAAAGGCATTAGCTAGACTATGCTTACGATGTTCGGGCGATATTCGGTTATTTTCGGCATTTCCCGAAATACAGGACATTTGATGTATGTATGTATGCGTGTGTATATATGTCTGTGCATACGTACGAACTTATATTAGACATTTCAAAGGTCTTTCACTTCGTCTGGTTTCATATTATTATAGTTACTTTGGGCTTCAAAATTTCGAGACTAAAAAAGTATTACTAAATATTTTAGCAAATCATAAACCATAAAAAGTTTTCGCATTTTAACGCAATAATTATGTACTTGACGTTTAAAACATTACTTTAACACCGAACACAAACATTAATGTGTGTATAAAATGTAATAGAATCTACACAAACATCTATTTACTTAAATATAGTACATGTACAGATTATATAATAATATATTATACATTATACACATAATATATAAGTAAACATACCAAGGACTAAGTTTTTTTTATATCCGTCTAGAAATAATACATGATATATTTGAAATGGATAGTATTGCAATAAATAATAATCATAGTAATCAGTTACTATTCAATAAAGTAAACCCTTTCATGTTACAAGAAAAAGAAGGAGAAGAATTCGTCGAGATGAGTACTTGTGATTGTGATGAAAAGTCAAAGGCAATGAATCCCATGTTAATAGATTGTGTAAGTTTTGCTTAAATTTTATATACTTATAAGAGTATAATATATAATAATAGAATATTATAGTCTATTTTAACTATTAAGTATTATGTATAATATTATAAATTCTGCCTATTTTTTTACAGTAGTATATAGGAATGAAAAGCTTGCTGTATATTACGTCTTATTTATGTCACGATACTATAATATTATACGTTTTCACTTGTTCATCTATTATATAGATTATAGGTATTGACTATAAAATATTGTGTGTACTGTTTAATATAGGTCATTGAGCATTGTTTCAAATATTTATCAGTGAAGACTATATCAACTTGCAGACTTGTCTCAAGGTATTGTATCATACACTTTTATATTGTTATTATTGACACTTATAAGTATATCCAATTAGATTTTCATTTTCAATTTCATTTAAAATTTAAATGCCGAATGTAACAAAAATACTCAATAATATGCTCATCAACCATTCTCTTTTTTCCCCATATTATATAGGCAATGGAATGAATTAGCATGTTGTGTCCTACGTGGGAAGAGCTATGTAAATTTTAACTTTGCAGAAGAAATCTATGGATATATGACATTGATGCAAAATTGTCGTGATAATCCTTTCAAGAAATTTGTCTTTCATATTTTTAACCATGAAGTAAATCATGGTTTAGTTAAGAGCCTGTTTCAAAAGTATGCTGAAACTACCTCAAGTGTAACATTTGATTTATCTGCTAACAGTAGATATGCTACTCACCCCGTCAATCCACTTGCTTTTAAAAGCTTGTTAGAGAAATCCGTATATCTACTGGAGGAATTGAGATTATATGGACTTCCAGAAAATATTCTAAATACGGAAAATTTATTTTTGCCATCATCAACAACTTCAAAATTATTTCCTTTTTTGAATCTCAAAACATTTGGTGTCAGTATTGATATCTGGGCGGCTAAGAAGAAACTACGATATAGACAAAGACAAGAACATCAAAATCATGAAAACGATGATGGTGGTCCTAACAACGATGATGACAACAACGACTACAATGAAAACTTTCATACTTCTCAAACGGCCTTAATTTATGATATTCTACAATATTCAAGGAATTTGACAACATTTGAAGTTGGTAGTCTTCCATGTCTTTCTCAAATACTACAAACAGGTTGTTTAACAAGTTTAGAAAAGTTTATTTCCATCCCTGGGAAATCACCAGGATTATCCAGAGAAGAAATGGATTGCTTGGGAAATCATTGTCCTAATCTTAAACATTTGAATATCTTTGTTGATCCCAATCACGTATCAACTGTAGAATTATACCAAATGCTTTCACGTCTAAAATATTTGGAATACTTATATATACGAGGTGGACCGAGTGATGTTAATAATTTTGGGATTGGATTTCCTTTTATGCCAAATTTAAGACACATCTCCATTTATCAAGCACAGATTCCATTAGATCAATTAATATCAAGTTTGCCATGTTTAGAAACTGCAAGAATATCCATTCATCCTTATGACTATTTAATTATGAACCAAACTCATCGAGATCATCAAACTGATCATCATCATCATCATCATAGCTATAATGATGATAATGATGGTGATGACGCGGAACCAATGGACTATTCTAATTCTAGAAATTATAATAATGATGATGACTGTGATGCTGCTAATAATGTTGTAAAAGTAGAAGAAGTAGAAGAAGAAGAAATGCCAACTCAAAATTCTTCAAATTCACCTATTAAACCTCAATTACAATTCTTATATACGTCTCATAATCATGCAAGAGAAGCAGAAATGATGGAGGATCCACACAATAATAATAATAGTAGTAGTGTTAGAGCTCTGAGCTTTACTAATTTCCTTATTAATATAAGATTGAAATTTCCTTTGATATCCAGACTAAGATTAAATGTGGATACAAATGAAGAAATGTTACAGATTTATCAATTGGAATATCTCAAAGATTTACATGTTGAGGATGGCTCAGATATTTCAGATAAGGATATTAGTGGAATTCAGTATTCGGATTTATTTAAATTTTATGAAGGCAGAAGTAATTGGAGTGGCAGTGAAAACGATATACGCAATGGTAGAAGCAGTCCATACATTGGCAATTTGAGACGTAAGATTTATTACATATTATTATTATATTGCTTTGTGTACTCTGTAAATATTGTACGTATATACAGTTTACACACAATACTAATAAAATTTTGAATTACTTACTTATATTTTTTTCAAAGGTTTAAAAAGACTGTACATTGGAAGTATCAAGATAACAAATGCTTCCATCATTTTCGGCTTAGTAGATCTCATAGAATTAACTAATCTTTCAATAAAGGTAATGAATTTTAATCTTTTTATATATTACATGTATAGTTATAACTTATAGATATAACTTGTACCTAAAAATAAAGCTGTTATTCACATAAAAAACCCCTATCAGAAAATTGTTCTAAAAATATTACAAAATATGAAATACCAAATAATCTGCTATAAACTACAAAAACTGTATATTTTATTGTTTAATTAAATATACAGGAGCCACAATATAGAATCACAGAAACAGGAGAGAATCAGTTGATAAGAAATCATTCATTTTGCCTGGAAATTTTGGCAACTAGATTGAAACAACTTGTTTCAATCGAAGTAACAGAAACGCAGAATCAAAGAGGAGAATCGAATCATAATTATCGACCTACAGCTGTGACCCCAGAAGAAATCAATGCTGTAAAAAAGATTACACCTCATTTACAACTTGTTTATATCACATCTCCTGATACATTAGGAAAAATCAAAGTTCTTAACTACTAATTATTGTTATAATTAACTCTTTAATGCAAAACATTGTGTACTATTTATCTCCATTACCCATATATATACATACTTGGTAGTAAGCTATACGTAATATTTATTCGTGATATGATTTTTCATTTAAGTCTGTGAGTTATAAATCATAAAACACGCATTGTTATACTGCTATGTCCTACATATTATCAATTATCATATGTATAAGCCCCCTATATGAGAGAGAGAAAAAACAATTTTATTTGTCGCTGTCACTACACGAGACTCAGCAAAACGATACATGATTTTACAATAAGAAATTTATCCTACACGTAAAATGTTTTTATAAAAATATCTTGGTTTCAGATTTATAAGATAAGATAATTAAGATAAATACACAGTGTGTACTACACACTCCCATAACTCTTAATTGTTACAATAATATTATACCCATCTTCTGTCACTGAAAAATCAACATTTGGTGATAAAGTGCTTTCATGATTTTAAAACTAGATGTACGTATAAAAATACATTATTCGACACTACACTGAATAAGAATAATACTAAAATAATTATTGTTACGTATTTAAATGCAAGTTAGACTGAGTCAATTATATAATATTATTGTATAATACTTAATGTTTACCGTTATTAGTACATGTTCTCTTGGCTAGTTTTATTACCTTCCAGAACCTGTATACTCGCACGTGTTTTTCGCCAATTATTACATTATTCCTTATGGATAAACGTTACATTGTACTATATAATATAGTGATTGTGAATTGTGGTATAAATATAGTATAAATAATGTGTAGCTGGCTAAATTTGTAGGTATTTTAAATTTGCATAAACTAAATGCATATTATTACATATGAACTGCATAATATTTATGAATAAATAATTATCGCTTTTACTTACGCAAATGCCAAAAAAAAATCATTTTCGTGTTACGGTCAATAAATAAGTAGCAGAATAATATCAATGTTTATCAATAAATCAAGTTGAATGAAAACGAAAAAAAAAATGTCTATAATTATTATCGATAAAAATAAAACTCACATTTTTACAAAACAAAAATATTATGCACACACAAAATCGATTTGCGTAATTTTTATGAATGATTTAAAATTCGACAAACACAGATCACCTTGCAAGGTACGGGAGATATGAATGACACGTGTGCACGTGTCACGATTTATTTTGGCTCGGCATGGAACAATCTAATTAAAATTTAATTACAGTTAGTTTAAAAAAAGTACGCATGCTATACTTTTATTTAACATTTTAAAAGGCATAAGTGAAATTGTGATACTACACTGTAATTTTATCAGAAAACAAAATGACTGATTTAATTCCAACTATAGATGATGATGAAGAAATAAGTGATTTGTCAGAAGAATCTGCATCTGATGAAGAAGTAAGTGTATATATTTAAAACAATAATATATTATGTACTATAATAAAAACATCATGGTATACTGTTATTCATTTTGTTCATGGGGGTGATAAGTATTGTTTGCAATCAATAATAATAAGAATGACTTTTATTTTTAGTTTCAACCTACAAGAAAACGAATAAAAGGAGCAAAAACTGGTGGTCTAGATCCAGGATTTAATTTTAATCAACATTCTGATGATATTTGGTCAGTAAAATTGGCTACTATCAAAAAAAGTAAAATACCAGCCAAACGTACAACTTTAAATGAAAAGATTGACAAAAGAAAACAAAAATCTACAACTAATAAAGTTGCTGAGAACGGTAAAAATAGTAATCATGAATCATCCGACTCATCAGAAGCAGACAATGAAGAAGAGGAAGAGGAGGAATTAGAAGAAGAAGATGGCCTAGTTATTAAATCTGAAAGTGATGAATTATTATCTGATGACTCTATATCAGGAAAATCAAATTCTAAAAAGAAAAAGAAATTAAAAGAAAAAAAAGTATTAGATTCAAAAAATAAAAAGGACAAATTAAGGAGACAAGATTCATCGGATGACGATGATATTGATTTGTCTGATAGTGATCTTAAATTAGATGAAATACGTGTTAAAGAAGGAAAAGGAAAGAAAAAATCTGCTAAAAAACGAAAAAATAATAATGTCCAAAGTGATGATGAGGAAGAAGTTGACGATGATGAAAAACTTGAACAAGATTTATCTTTTGAAACTGATATTACTTTTCAACAAATGAATTTGTCTCGTCCTCTCCTCAAAGTAAGTACTTTTTATTTTGATTAAGTATTATATGTTTTATAAAAGATAAAAGTATCAAAAGTTTATATTAGTGGTCTTTTTTTTTATAAAGAAATACTATTTTTTTCTACAACAGTTTGAGTCATGAGTTTAACACCAACGACTTTTCATAATAATTATTATGATTGTTTTATTCATGTGTTCCATTTTAGTCAATTTCATCAATGGGATTTGTACATCCTACTCCAATTCAAGCAGCAGCTATTCCTATAGCTCTAGCTGGGAGAGATATTTGTGGATGTGCTGCAACTGGAACAGGAAAAACCGCTGCGTATATGTTACCTGTATTAGAAAGATTACTGTATAAGGTAATAATTAATAATGCATATAATATATTATTATAAATTATAAATGATAATGTACTCGAAATTTGTCTGTATTTTTTGGTACACAAAATATGTTAAGTACTATAATATTCAATGCAAAATCACACATTATATTTTATATTTAATGCCTTGTTTATCTCTGTGTAGCCGAAAACACATGCTGTTACGAGAGTTCTCTGTTTAGTACCTACTAGGGAACTTGGCGTTCAAGTTTACACTGTGACAAAACAATTAGCATCATTTTCTACTGAAATTCAAGTAAGCATACAATATGGATAAATTGTTTGTCATCTTGCTCAGAAATTTTTTTATTGTACATTATTTACTGCACACTATTAAAAAGAACCATATTTTTAGTTCATGTGTAATTAATATTTAATATTATTATTAGAATGTATTATTAGTTTTTTTTTTCTACTGTGAACTCATAAATTTGTATATTTATATAGATTGGACTAGCTGTTGGTGGTTTAGATATACAATCACAAGAAGCTGTATTGAGACAGAATCCAGATATTGTTATAGGTATGATATGTGTTTGTTTGTCTCCTACAAAAAGTAAATGTCTTTGTACAGTAAATTTATAGTACAAAAATAATCTTTACTCCTAATTCCTAATAATAATAATTATGTAATACTTAAAGATTTTTTCTGTTTCTTTTTTTAAAACACAGCTACACCTGGACGACTCATAGATCATTTGGCAAATACGCCATCATTTGCATTAGATGCTATTGAAATCCTTATTCTTGATGAAGCGGACAGGTAAATCAATGAATTATTTGACTTATGTATACATATTTATATTTGATGTTGTTGCATTTAGTTTTTAGTTGTAATATAAAAATTAATAATTATTTCAATTTTAATTTACAAGATTATAAAGTTATCATATGTAAAATTGTATTTCTATTTCACTTTGTTGTTAGAATGTTGGATGATTGGTTTGCTGAGCAGCTGAAGCAAATTGTGAAACAATGTAGTCCTAGACGTCAGACTTTACTTTTTTCTGCTACAATGACAGATAGAGTAAAAGACTTGGCCACTGTTTCATTAAAAAATCCTAGTAAAATTTTTGTTGACTCTAACAGACAAGTTGCTTTTAACTTGAGACAAGAGTTTGTCAAGTAAGTCATTATTAAAATATACATATAATATATTTAATCAAAATGCAATATCACATTCATTAAGATGCATAAGCATGTTTTCACTTCACATCTCAATGAATTTAAATACAAACCCTCAAAAATTTAATAATAATACTATTGTTGTTTCCTTCTTTAGGATTCGAAATGAACCAGATCGAGAAGCAATTTTATGTTCTTTAGTTGTAAGGACTTTTCATTCACGTACAATGGTTTTTGTACCAACAAAGAAAATTGCTCATAGGTTACACATTCTTTTGGGTTTGTTGGGTATTCGAATTAGTGAGCTACATGGAGATTTAACTCAAGAACAAAGATTGAATGGTCTAAAACAATTTCAAAATAGTGAAGTTGATGTTTTAATAGTAACGGATGTAGCTGCTCGAGGTACGTACCATTTTGAATTTTGGAATTTTCATTCAATTGTCTATTATATTATATTATTTCTTTTCATTTTCTGATTACATAGGTGTTTGTTTTTGTGTATTATTATACATTATACATAATATATATGTTCGTTTGTGGTAACTGTACACGTATGTATAAAATGTGAATAAACAAATAAATTACTCAATTTTGTTTATAAATATTTTATTATTTAGGTCTTGATATCCCTGGAGTTCTAAGTGTCTTAAATTATTCTATGCCACCTTCCTTGGAACAATATATTCATCGTTGTGGACGAACTGCCAGAGCTGGTAGATCTGGTGTAGCAGTATCATTAGTTGGTGAAACGGATAGGCGTTTAATGAAACAAGTTGTAAAAGCAGCAACACTTCCAGTTAAAGCTCGAATTATTCCAACAGGTATTTATGGTGTTAATATTTTATTATATTTTATAGGATTTTTAAAATGATGATAATTGATAAAATTCTCCTTAGATATGTACAAAACTTTTTTACATGTCATGTGTATAATTTATAAAGTACCTAGTTTTGTATATTGTTAACTATTATATTATTGTAGTTTGATGTATTTTCCTTTATTAAGAATTTAAAGAAAACGAAACATATTATATATCAAGTTTTGGTTATTTGTCCAAATTTCAGATATCATTGTCAAATATCGTGATAGAGTAAAAAGTTTAGAATCTGATATTGCTGCAGTTATGGAGGAAGAAGAAGCAGAGAAAACTATTGCTAAAGCGGAAATTGAAGCTAATAAAGCTCTTAAATTACTTGAATCTAAAAAAGACAAGAAAAAGAAAAAGAAAGCAAAGAATGCTCCACCGGAAGATGAAAACAAAAGAGCATGGTTCCAAACTCACAAGGACAGAATGAACGGTATGTCCGGAAATTATCATTAGCATAAGTTCCTTTACTATTTACTATTTACTATTTACTAAAATTGTAAAATTATGATAAAAAAGATTAAGATTTGAAATGTCAAAAAATAATGTTTCATCTCTGCTATTTCCGTTTTATAGAGAAAGAACGACTCAAAGGTAAAGTTCGACTTGGACCTGATGATAGAAAAGCCATGACGGAAGCATTGGAAGACCAGAAACTTAGAAAGTTAACAGAATTTCAAGCTAGAACTGCAAAACGGAAACGAAAAGGAAAAAGCTCGAATGGAAGTGGTGGTTTTAGTGAGGGTTCAGAATTTGATGGTTCCAAGAAACAAAAGAGAAAGTCTCATTTTGATGATGAATTAACTAATACCAAGAAGGCTAGACAATTTAGACACAAGTCTAAAGCGCCATCTCAGAAAAATACAGCTTCTTTGACTCCTAAAAATAAATCCCAAAAGAATTTTAACAAGAAAGTAAAGACATTCAAGCGAAAATAAGAATTTCTATTTTTTTTTTATAAAAAAAGTGATGTCTACTTCAATTTATAAATATTAGACATTCGTATTTTACAGTCTGTTTAAACTTTGTTTTCTTTTTTATGAAAAAAGATTTTCTTTGGAAATATGTTGAATATTGGAATAATATAGAAATTTTTTCACGTGTATTATGAATATAATTGGTGTAAATTGTTTTCTTTTGTTGTTCTCTACTTGCTTACTGTTTACTTTCAATTTTTAATATGTATCTAGTATCTACATAACTATATTATAGTCTAACGTATTTAGTATTTTATTGTACGTTACTTTCTTGTACAAAAATTATCTAATCCTAATAATATTTGTTTATTAGCCTTATTTACGTAATAAAAACAAAAATACTGTGTAAGTAAGACTTGAATAACATTTATGGATTAAAAAGATGAATATGATAATCGGAAAAAGGTCTACACGACACTTTACATGTAATACTCTACTGAATTCTTAGTATGTGTGTGTTTGAGCCCCATAATGTAATTTCGTAGTTTGTATATTTTATATTTTACATTTTACAATAACCATTAAGTATACATATTACATATATACATGAGCATTTTACACAAAACTTACAATTAGTATTTAGTATTACCTGCATACAATTCGATAAAACATACCATTTTTTTTGCATACTTTGTGCTATCAACATAATCTTTAGACAGGATTGACATTTGACATTATCGCTAATTTACATTTCATCAGATGTTTATGAGAATGATTGATATTTGTTTCGAGATAACCTACATACAAAGGATAGGAACAAGATAAGCAACAACGATTCCTAGCTATTTCGATCATGTGTGGTGTGATATAAGTGCTTTGATCGATATT
Source organism: Sminthurinus aureus (assembly GCA_034698265.1). Lineage (NCBI taxonomy): Eukaryota > Metazoa > Arthropoda > Collembola > Symphypleona > Katiannidae > Sminthurinus > Sminthurinus aureus. The sequence goes on along the minus strand of JAQGBH010001166.1, from coordinate 23,338 downwards.
TTATTCAAAATTATACATGTATAAACCTTATACACGTGTACGATTGTTTCACTGATAAAAAGTACAAATACATGCATAATATTGTATAATGTCAAAGTAAGTTAAAATGATTCGCTATTGATGATTTCATCTGTCTTATGTGAATGATATGAAACTCATAAGCAGTGTGTGCATTGTACATAGTCTGTGTTATATTGTGACACTATACTTGCATCAGCACGGGTTAAACTAGAAATTAGATGACAAAAATTAAGTTGTAATTTGTAATGGATTATCAGTTTCTGATACGTCAGAGCATATTATACAGTCCGGCATTTAAAATTTTGATATTCGTTTGAGCATAAATAACCTGTTCAGTAGTTCACGAGAGAACACGGAATCGAGATGAAGGGGATAATTTTTGCCACTATCCTTGTCTGTGGGACATTTTTGTCTACAGGTAGATTTTTTTTTCACCTTAAAAAAGAGATTCGTCATTAAGTGCTGAAAGACGATACAATTGTCTGTTCAATATTTTAGTATTTAAAAGAAATAGAAGCTGGGAATTGTTTACAAAAAAAGGTTTAAAAATGTTTTGAATTTTAGGTTTAGCACAAGAAAATATACCAGAATTCGAAAGAATCGACTGCTATCCAGGTAATGGTGCAAATGAAGAAACGTGTAAAAGTAGAGGATGGTAAGTCAACAAGTAATCTGATTTTTCATTTAAATACATTATTCGTCTTGATTCATGCTTATATTAACATAATAGACACGTTCATATTGCATATCCTCTAATAAAGTTTGTGGGTGCCGGCGTCAGTTGATGGACTGTCGATTCCGTATTGTCATTTACCGTCATCATATGGATACAAAAGTCAAGGGGAACCCGAATTTACCAGTGATGGATTTAGGTAAAGTTTTAAAAAAAATAGCCATTAGTTATATAGAAAAAATATATAGTTATAAGTACTAATTCGGTGAATTGTGTGCTTTCTACAAAAAAAATAATTGCAGAGTTACTTTGACTCGGGCGACTAACATTTCATACGTCGGTGATGACAAGCAAACCATTTTTGTGGAAGGTCAATTCCAATCTGACTATCGCCTCAGAATCAAAGTATAAAACACAAAGCAATCCTCCATCTAAGAAATTCTATTTCTTGTAAAAACTACATACATCTGATTCTAATGGAAAATGCTTTCTCTTAATTTTTTTACATATGTATGTTCATAAAGATTACTGATGGAACTTCAAGATTCCAAGTCCCACTAGAAATTAACCCACCAACAGGTGGAAATGGTAATCTTCTGTATGAAGTTCAAACATCGAATGAACCAGTATTTTCTTTCAAAGTTATCCGGAAATCCAGCCGGGCTGTATTATTCGACAGTTCTTTGGGTGGACTAACTTTTGCTGATCAGTTTCTACAAATAACCACAAAATTACCCTCAAAAAATTTATATGGAATCGGAGAAAATGAGCAGACGTCATTCCGTAAGATATATTATACTATATTGATTCATATGTATACTTATTATCGATAATTTCACGGATTTTAAGACATAAAAAAGCTTAAAGCCAAAATACACGGTCATATGAGTTTTATTTATATCTCTGTATCTCTGTATCATAACATATTTAAGGTCACAAATTCGATAAATTCTACACTTGGGCATTGTATGCACGCGATCAACCTCCAGATTTCGATGCAAACATGTACGGAGTTCAAGTAAGTTTACAAAACATTTGTAGTTTCCTAGTTAAACATTTACTTTGGATACAGTTCATGTTACTTTTACTTCAGACTCTACAGTAAAAGTAGCCAAAATAGCAAGTTTCTCAACGAATTCAAAGTCACACACCCCTTTGTTTCGTTGCGTTTGATGTAAGGAACAACCTCTGAATAAAGTTACCCTAGTCCACTGTCAAATTATGCAAAAGTAAAATATTCGAAAAAATTTCATTCCCGGTTTTTTAAAGGGATCAAAATTGGAGAAAGTTGTGTTTTCTAAGGTTTTTTAACGTCTAAGAAAACTGGTAAGGAAACTTTTCGGAATTTTCTCCTTTTGTATGATTTGTTAGTGGACTATGGCGACTTCGTCAGGATACTCATAAAAATTCTACCTCGACCCCTTTTCTCCCACCCACATCATGCATGATTTTTGAGTTTTCTCTCATTTAAAATACATGGTGAACTTTGGAGCTGTTGAGCGACCTCTAAACCACATCCAAATAAACTACTTTTTTCAGAGATTGTTTTTTACATCAAAAGGAACGATATGCGTGGGTGAGACTTTGAATTTCTAAACAGCTTGCTATTTTGGCGAGGTTTACTGTATAGACTACAAAATAAAGTGAAAAAAAAATAATCTGTATATATTTAGCCCCATTACACAGTTTTGGAAAATGATGGAAATGCACATGCAGTCGTTATTGTAAACAGTAACGCTCAAGGTAAACTATCAATGTCTTTTGGGATTTTGATTATCTGTATGATCTAAAAGTCATGATATTACTTGAACTAAATATTGCTGCTTGGATACATATAAAACAGAAATTTACATACTATAGATTGCTTTTAACATTAGAGGTTGTTTATTGAAAACTGTTTACAGAATTTGTCACGTTACCCGCTCCTGGAGTCTTATATCGAACAATTGGTGGAATTTTGGACCTGTACATATTTTTAGGCCCAACTCCTGAAAATGTCGTCCAGCAATACACAGAAGTAACTAAAAACTTTTTATCAACTATCAACACTCCTTTGAAATCAAAGCCAACTAGAATATTTAATGAAAAGCTGCATTATGCGTAACACACATACTATACAATCAATATAATCAATACATATATTATTGATATGTTACATATATTATTATTATGCATACTGCATACATATAAAAAAGAAAAAAGTACTGAAAGTAAAACTAATAACCATGTTCCTATTATGAAAAGGCTGTGGGACGGGCTTCTATTCCTCCATATTGGAGTTTAGGTTTTCAAATGTGTAAATATGGATACAATACATTGGGAAATATGCAAGAGGTCGTTGAACGAACAAATGCAGCTGGAATACCCCAGGTATTTTTCTAAAATAAGAAAAAATATCTTCAAACTTTACATCTAAAATGTAAACTGCAGGAAGAAACTCTACACGTTTTTCATGTTTATATGGTGTTGTGTACACTATACATATATATACATTATACATGGTATTGCACTTTCATATGGAATAGGATGTTCAATATGCTGACATTGATGTCATGGACCGTGAGTTAATTTTCACAATTTCATCCGATCGTTTTGGTGGACTAACAGAGTATGTCAAGGAGTTGAAGACAAAAGGCATTAAATTTGTGACTATTTTGGTGAGAATACTTTGATATAAATGTACACTTCTAAATTTAATGCATTTTTACACATTTAGGAATTATGACTCTAGTGTAAAGTTCATTGCACATATTCATAAACACTATTACTATATATATATTATAGGATCCATGCGTCAGTATTGGTGAACCAGCCGGAACTTACCGACCTTATGACTTGGGAAATGAAATGGATGTTTGGGTAAAGAAAGCTGATGGTTTGCCTGTCGTTGGAAAAGTTTGGCCGGCTGATCCAGGTGAATAAAATATATATTTATGCGTTTTAGCCTTTGTTATCATTACTAGATGTATATAATACATACTGTATAACCTGATAGTGAGTGTTTTTATATAAGTTTCGTTTCTTTTTGTCTATAAACTTGTTCTCCAAAAAAGTATTCTTCCCTGACTACTCGAAAAATGTTACTCGTCAATACTGGAAAACACTGCTCAAAGAATTTAAACAAAAGATGGACTTTGATGGTCTATGGATTGATATGAATGAAGCCGCAAACTTTGTGACTGGAGATCTCAATGAAGGTTGTGCACAAAACAAATGGAATAATCCTCCTTATGTACCAGCAATTAGAGGAGGCGCTCTTGGAGATAAAACTTTGTGTGCTGATCATGTTGATTCTGCTGGTCGCCAATACGATACACACAGCTTATTTGGTTGGTTCGAAAGTGAGCCTACACGAACGTAAGTCTTCTATTTTGTTTCTCTTGTACACAGCATATAGTATGTCAAAGGTTTCAGCATTGGAGAAAGCAAAAACACGAAAACAAATTTTTATATTTTAAACAATTACAGTGGAGTCCTTGAAGCACAAAATGGAAAACGTGCATTTGTCCTTTCTCGTTCGACATTCCTTGGTTCTGGGAAATGGGTATAATATTTAACTTCTTTCACTAAATTTTTATTGTTGGCTACACTCTCCAGTGTCTAAATATTTAATGTCTGTAGATCTAAGATGTTTTAATTTGTAACATGTAGGTTGCTCATTGGTTAGGGGATAATTGGAGTCGATGGACTAATCTGAGATTCTCCAGTAAGTGCTTCCTTTTTCAAATAGTTTTTAAAATTAAACGAAATTGTTCTTTTACACACATGTTCATATTTTTATTCATCATGAAATTTTTCACTGAATAAAATTTAAACAATGGCTAATTTTTTTTTCATAGTTATTGGAGTGCTACAATTCAATCAATTTGGAATTCCATTTGTGGGTTCAGATATTTGCGGATTTATAGGAGACACAACAAAAGAAATGTGTCAAAGATGGTCCGAATTGGGTGCTTTCTATCCTTTCTCCAGAAATCATAATGGATTAGGTTATATTGATCAAGATCCCGCAAGTTTTGGCCAAGAAGTAGCAGAATCAACAAGAAAAGCATTGGAAATTCGCTACACTTTACTTCCCCATTTGTACACACTATTCTACTTGCATAATACTAGAGGGAATACCGTAGCTAGGGCCCTTTGGCATGGTATGAGATTAATCTCTCGAATAAAAATAAAATCTAATTCTAACTATCATGTAATTGGTAATAAGCAATAACTGTACAACTAACTATGTATACTTGCAGAATTCCCTCTCGATCCAGCAACTTATGGAATCGATAGTCAATTTTTATGGGGAGAAGGTTTCATGGTCAGTGCTGTACTAGAAGAAAGTAAAACCGATGTGGATATCTATTTCCCAAATTCTCGTTGGTTTAATTATTACGACGGTTCAGAAGTTTCTACACGTGGAAGTTCAGTCACTCTTCAAGCTCCACTGGATTATGTACATCTTCATCTTAGAGGAGGAATTGTCTATCCAACACAAGAACCAGCTTTAAATACAGTTCTTTCTCGACAAAATCCTTTTGGACTGACTGTGGCACTTGATGATAACAATAGGGCAGAAGGACGTCTATTCTATGATGATGGAGAATCAGTTGAGAGTGTAGAGACGGGCACATATTATTTAGCAAGATACATTTATGAAAATGGAGAACTTGAAACAATCGTAGAACATAGTGGATGGCCAAAGATGAATGAGTTGAAACTGAATACTATTCGGCTCCTTGGAAGTACAAATGTGAGCAGAGTTACAGTATTTAGTAATGGAGAAGAGAAAGGACGACACGTTAAACTAACCCGATCTGCTAGTGGAGAAATTACCCTAACGAATTTGAACATTAACCCAGCTCAATCTTTTAAAATCAAATTTGAGTAAATTGTCTTTATAGCACATTTCAGTTATGTACTCAAAAACATAATAATATATGAACTAAGTACTTTATCACTAAATTATTCATCAAATAAACTCATAGGCATAGATAATAGATACACTAAAATATTTATGTTCCATCTACTACAAGTAATGTCGTCTATTATGATATATAAGTGAAGACAATTTTAATAAAGAATATAAATCATTGCAAAAGTTAAAGTATGAAACTTCTACTTTCTACTACTACAGTTGTAATAAAAAATATTTAAATATATCATGTTATACTGCTTTTAGCTGTTCAGTGTATCGAATAGTACACAGTAAATAGTAAGTTCCTACTCATAATAGATCGTATTGTGTGTGTATATAATATACGATGTATTTATGCAGACTTTCATTTTACTAATTTAACTAATCACAGAATGTTTGGTTAAAGAGATAAACCTTAAATACGGGTTGTAAATTGTTTTTTGTTCAAGTTTATTCACCATTTTTTAGGTACATGTTTTTATAAGCCTCACATTTTCAAAAGCTACATAAGCTCAACGACCTTCCTTGGATTTATTTTATAAATGTCAATAAAATTCTTTTTTATAATATTGGTAAACGAAGTCAAAAGTAATAAGGAAAGTAATTAAAATAGAAAATAGACTTGAAGGTTTTTCGTCAAAAACGAATTCAGTACATGACAAATGTCTAAATAATCAAATTATAAGTAAATAAAGTAACGTTAGTGAAAGGAGCTTCTTAGACAAAGCATGTTAGAGAAAAAAAGTAAGAAAGTTTATCTTATCTTGAATTAAAAGGTCAATGTAATACTGGAATGGTTTTTCAGACTTTTAATTTACATTTGAAAGTCTTCATCGTCTGTATCTCCTTTTTCTTCTTCTTCGTCATTCTGATCCTCAACTCCTCCAGTTTCTCCAGTTTCTTCCTCATCTTGCTCGGAAACTTCTTGTTCATCGCTTTGCTCTAAAAGTTCTTGTTCATCGTCTTGATCTAAAAATTCCACTTCATCGTCTTGATCTAAAAATTCCACTTCATCGTCTTGCTTGTAAAGCTCTTCATTATCTGGCTCAAAAAGCTCCTCTTCTTCATTAGACACGGATGATTTATTCCGAAAAATAAAATCAACTGAGGGATGAATCAATGCAGGATCCTGAATAAACAGTAGTTAAAATTCAACGATAAACAACTTTTAGATTCTAATATAGAATTGAATTACATTAAAACTTCTAAACAATAATAACAATCACATAAAATTTGCATATTAAGGATGAAAGTAAGTAAGTTGTTGTCGAATGTTATTGTACAATCGATAGTAGTATGTAGATACATTTTAGTATAATAAGACAATATTTTTGAAAAATTTATAATTATAATAAAATATGTATTTACCAACTCATAACCATCTAATGGTTGATGGAAATGTTCCCAATGCAATAATTCACCCATTCCTTCAATTTTGCGCTTCTTTTTAGGAGGTTGATTCTCATCATTGTTAAGTTCATTTTCTCGGAGTTCCTTTACATTTAATCCATCTCCATTACATTCACAGCCCATCAACTGGTGCGTGAGACATCTAGCATCCTCAAAAAATGTAAAAATATCCTAAAATAAATAAATATCACAAAAAACATTTTATATTATGTAGAACAAATAAAATAAAAAATGTAGTTTATTTCTACTTTATTATAGACCAAAATTAATTGGAAGAATAACTTTTAAGAGAGTGCATTTTGATCATGTTGACTAAAAAGAAGTTCACCTTGAGATCATCTGGAGAAAATTTAATGCTATTTGATAGCAACAAATCGACAACACTTCCACTAATATCTTGTTTACTGATTTGTCTTTGGTAGATACGCTCTTCGATTGTTCCACATGTCAATAATCTGCAAAAATGCAATAACTTGTAAATTTAAAACTACACAATAGATAATATTTAGTTTTTTTGACATAAAATATATATACTATATATTATGTATTCTATTCGTATCATTATTTGTCAATGTAATTTAGTCGAAAAAAACACAGCCTCATTCTAAATATTATCAAAATTTAAAGTACCATAATATACCTATAAATATGTGTCTCTTTCTTTTGTCCTGGACGCCAACACCTAGACATGAATTATATGTAAGTATACTATATATATTATATCATGTTATCTATATTTTAGTGTCATTATTCATGTAATGTAAATAATTCGTGTTGTATTACCTAGCCATCGCTTGAACATCATGAGCAGGATTCCTTTAATGTAAATTCAAAAGTAAATAGCAATAATTAATTTCTGATTTTGAATTTCTAAATACCATGATGTATAAAACTAAAATATTTTTCCACTAAATATTTCAAGTCACATTATTTAAACATTATACACATTATTTCCACATCATTAGTCTATAGCATATATAGCCCATGGTATAAATGATAGAATATATTCAGAATGTTAAATAATTTGTAACATGTAGATATATATAAAACTAGATACCAATCAATATCATATAAAATAATCTTCTGGGAGCTTTGTAAATTGAGTCCAACACCACCCGCTTTTGAACTTAGTAGAAAGATAACTGCAAGACAAAGATAGCATAATAATATAAAAGTATAATGTTGTAAAAGTTATTTTTAGTATTTTATTATGTATTATGCATATATGTCATAATATGAAATATTCATCGAATATATTGTATAGTATAATAAATCAAACTACTCCATTATAATAATCTACTTACGTGGTTCTTTTGAGTCATTGAATTTGTCTACTATTGACATTCTTTCCTTTTGTTGCGTAGATCCATCAAGACGTATAATAGATAAACCACGTCCACTACAAATATCACCAAGAACATCTAAAGTCTACAAACCATCAAACGAATAAAGAATTTAATATGCACACACATATTATACTGTATTGCATTTTACATATATTACGATGTTGCGTTGTTGAAAAGTTAATAATTAATTGAAATTAATAGAACAACTATGATTGATATTTTCCAAATCTTTTAAAAAATCATTTTAAAAAACCTTTGTAGAATGTGAGACTAAAACAACTTTTTTTCCTTCTTTTTGAAACATTTTGAGCATTTGGATTAAAACTCGAAGCTTTCCTGAATCCTCTGCTACATATCTTTGATGACTAATATTTGGGGGAAATAAAGGATCCAAATGTTCGTAAATTTCCTATTTAATTTACAGAGACAAAAAAGCAATGGGTTACAATATTATCGTTATTACTTTACAGGAATTTTAGGAATGACAAAAAGTGAAAAATTATTTTTTTATTGTTATTAATAATAATAATAACTATTCATACTGAGGTAGTGTCATTTTGATTCTTGGGATGAACTAAATATGGATGATTACAGAGTTTTTTTAAAAGTGTGATCACAGCAAGAGGAGTTTGACAATTTCCAGTAAGACAATCCATAACAGTATCTGAATTCACCACAGCGTTGTATAATTTGGCCTATATGTGTGTAGACACATTTAATTTTATTTAATCATTACTATTTTATTGATTTTATATCTTCAAACTTCAACATCTTGGTTTTGTGAATTGAAATGTGTTAAATAATTTTCACTTTATTTATATTTTCATTCATCTTAGTTTCTATTTTCTAATATTAAAATTTAAAATATCATAATATTATGAAATATGAAATAATACATACCTGCAGAGAAGTTGGTCTACAAAAAACAATTTGTGTAACTCGATCCGGTAGATATTTTAACATGACAGAAGAATCTCGAGGAAGAAAAATGAAGACATTTCAGCATTGAGCAGTGCAGCTTGTCTCACGCCAATTCCCTTTTGAGTAGTAGAACTGGAATCATCTTCAATTCTTTGAATTGGTTTCAAATATTCTTTTCTAAACTCACTTTCAGTTCCAAGAGCCTAAGGTCAAACAAATTCAACTAATGCGAATAGTTCCATCAAATCATTTTGAACTGGAGTTCCACTTAATAGTATGCGACGAGAGCAGTTTAGACTTTTTAGCACCTACAAAAAAAAGGTACAAGTAGGACAAAAGACATTCAAAGTTAATTTGCATTTAATTTAGTTTTGTAATATTGAATGCACATAACAAAAAAAAATCATACTTGTCATTATAGCAATTAATATATAAGCAAGATAGTTTTTTTTATGTATTAGGCTATCTTTTTAGTTGAGGTGATAAAATGTTTTACCTGGTAGGCTTGATGTTTTGGATTTTTAATTTTATGATCTTCATCACAACTCATCAAATCAAATTTCTTGGTCTTTAGAGATTCTGCACTCCGAACAACCATATCGTAGGAAATGATCATGACAGGGTTAATAATGGAACTCATATCCACAGTATTTTTAGAATCTACGGCCCAAACTCTAATCCGTTGAACTCCCAACCAACGATTAAATTCCTTTTCCCAATTTTTCACCAGACTACTAGGTGTGACAATCAAAATCCGTTTCACCAGTGGGATTCGTTGATATGGTCCTTGTCTAAACATGGTCCTATTTTTTTAAAAAAACATAAAATACACCAAAAGTAAAACATCATCATTTTGATACAGACAAAAAATATTGTATAGTAAATACTTATTGATTATTACTAAAAATGAATATTCTTTTATTTATTGATTAGTATGCAAAAAATAAATAAAATAAAAATAATACCATAAAAGAGCGATACATTGTAAGGTTTTCCCTAAACCCATGTCATCAGCAAGAATCGCTATCCAAAAAAAACAAACAATAATGAATGGAAGTGGACAAATTTCATCAAGTTGAATTTCTTTTCCTCCAAATGGTGGTAAATCATAATTGCTGTTCTTTTGAACAAAACGACCAGCACTGTCCTATTAAAATATAAAAGAAAAATTATAATGATTGTATGATAGTACAGAATATACTTAATGCACAATATAAAAGTATTAGTTTTTGGATCATTTTTTTACAATTATTTGGCAAATTTGCATAAAAAAGTAAAAAAAAGTACCATAATAAAGAAAAAAGTACCTTTAGTGTCAATTCTTTTCCATTAATGTACAAATAACCATCATTCTCCCATTTTTTATTCTTTCTTGTCGATGCTTTAGAATAGAGACATGCCCAGATGACAACATTTGACCTGTTTATATTGATAAAATATAAAAGTTTAGTAAGCATTACGTATTATGATACAATCATTATCATTTTGCATTTTACAATATATATATTTCATCCATCAAGGAAACATGATAATATAATATGAAGTGCAAAATGTAATGAGTATATTTTACTGTAAAGGGTGAAAAATCTACACTTCTGACTTAAAACGTGCAACACTGTATAAAATATAAAATTATTATAATATATTGAATACTTACTGTGATTGAGAGAAATTAGTAGTAGGCGGACTGTGTTTAAGCGGAGATTCCTGTTTTACAGTTGTTTTATTATTCATTTTGGTATTCAAATTACTTTTGATAATCGGCTTAATACCAGGAGGAGCAAGATTACTTTTATTGCTATTAAAATTTCCTTTGTTTATGAATGTAGGAACTTTGAATTTTCCAGTCCTTAAAGGCGGAGTAGGAAAAAAAGGATTAGGCACTCGACTAACTTTTATTCCATAACCAACCATGGATCCATCCGGCATTTTTTTCGGTTTCTGACTACCATCCCCATCTTCTTCTCCATTATCCATTTCTTCGTATTTATCTTCTTTTGGTGCTGTGTTTCGTCTAAAAAATAAATTTATAAAATTTATAATCAATACACTTAATAAGTATTACTTAACATTTTACTTTTAAACAAAAACTTTTTATGAACGAAAAACCGTATGTAGTAGGAATTTAGGAATTATAATTTTTGTAATGAACACAATATATTTTATATGAATGATGTATTCTATTTTAATTTATAATTTATTTTAAAGTTTTTACCTGAAATTGCTTTTTCGCATTATATCACAAATCACGACGAGCGATGACACTTTGTCTAATTAAAATTAACTGCATTCAAGAGCACGTAATAGGACAGAAGTCAACTAGATTTTCTACAATTGTCAAAAACATAAAAGAATGCTTCAATAATAGAACAAGAATAGACAGGAAACAACAACTTGTGACAAGAATCGACCGGAACAGAAAACAAGACGAGACAGAATTCATTTCGTATCCAATTTTTGAATTTTTCAAGGGTTTCATTCATTGAGACGAAATAGTCCCATGCACAAAAAGTATTATGCAGAAAAACAAAAAAACAGACTTCATGTATATATTCATTGGATAAATTAATTTGTGATTAATAATGAGGTAAGTATCCTGTTTGGATTATAGTTGTTGTGTATGCATAATATACATTATTAGTGTCCGGATTTCCAATAAGCGATAATATAATAATATTGTCGATTTTGAGAAAAATTAATGTTTACCCAGAGCCATGCATTCGTCCATCAAATTCCAACTATATTCAACAAAATAAAATGACACTGTAAATATATGTAGTAAGCATCTTTCAATTAACTACATACAAACTGAGCTAAAACTGAGGATCCCTTTTCGATTTTGTAAAGAGATTATATAGAACTTGAGATCTGATCTTCAGTTTTGTAGATAGATAGCGTATGTTACATATATAGTGGTTACTTAAAATTCGGAAACTATTGTTCCATAATAATATTTTTACATGAGAATGTATTTTGATATTTATACTTATATATGTATATTATATGTATATTATAGGTCTCTATTTGTGCTACCTCTCTGGAGTCTGGAAATATTTTCTATAGATTTTTTAGGTAAGTACGATATAATGATCTCTGTTTATATTTAGCTCATAGTATTATGAAACTTGTTATGATTGTTTATACTGGGATAAATTGTATAGTGTATAGTCTGTAGTCTACATTGGAGGTATTTTCATAGTGCGACCAAATTATAATAATAATAATATTAATACCGTTCATCTTGCTCCAAAGGAGCTCTCCGTTCCGCCTTCAACTCGTCAATCTCTTCCAGACATGCGGAGGAAAATTAAAAATTATCTGACAAGGAACGCTTAAATGGCGTTCTCTAGACATCGTTTAGTGTAGCTAACGCTGGACGTCTCTACTTTTTTTCCCTTTTCCTTCTTTAGTAAGCTTGCTTCCTCTCGTTGTTTTTGGGAAAAAACTGTTTTTTTTTATAATATGGGGGTTCTGTTTTATACCTATGCATAACAAAATAAGAGGGGAACGTTAGCTTATTATTTGAAGATGCAATAATATGTATTGTACATTATTGTATGTTTCGCATGTGGATTAGGTGAAAGCAGAATAGTTGAAATAATAATGATAGTTTTTCATCCCAAAAACAACACAACTTGTTAGAATTAGATATTAGACATGTCGTATGTGGTGTGAAAGGATTTTTCCGAATTCCCTGTGTATATTTTCTGATTTAAAAGGATTTTTCGTACATTTTTTGTCATATTTTAGGTAACTGAGAACCTTTGGGAGAATGAAAATGTGGTCAAATTTGTTCAAATATTATAGGTGCATTCTTTTGAACACACTGGCAATATTTATAAATATTTGGGTTTTTTAAGGGGATTTTGAATCAAATGCCTTTTGTTTTTTTAGGGCATCGGCATTTTTCCGAAGTATGATATAATATGATACGACAAAACATGACGTATGCTGTACGGCGAGAAAAGTTTTTTAAAAGGGTGAAAGAGGTGTGTTTACATGTGTACACATATTTCATGTGTTAGCCTGAAAGATATTGCACCTCAACCCTCTCACTTTTTCCTTCAAGTAATTGAATTTTTTCTTCACATCCTCCTCTCATTAACTGTAAAGGGAAGAAAAAGAGATACCTATATAATATGTAGGTATCCGTAAACTCATCTTCTTCACCCATTTCAAAAATAGCTATAGAAAAGAAAAAATAAGTATATATCTACTGATACTGGAATAATAGTAGTAATATATCTATATGGATCGTAAAAAATTTGGAATATGTACAAAGGGTAGCAGTTGTAATTATGTTTGTAATATATGAAACGTCTAGAATAAAACAAAAGTATATACGCCATAGTGTATACCTGCATTGAGTAACGTCAGAAACCCATAATACTCCTTTTCATGTAGTTCATTAGAATCCAATTAGACACCCAGAACGAACTGGCTCCACCAAGAAGAATGTAATCTCTCGTACGTATAGTGCATAGTACTGTACAATTTACATGGCAGCAAATCTTGGTTCTTGCGTGGTGTTTGATGTTTTAAGCATGTACATTTACATTATGCATTTTATTATTTTAAAAAACGTACACGGATCTATTCCCTTCAGTCATAACAAGACAAAAAAATTCTCCTATATTTACTGTTTTCCAGGGACGCGTCAACGCAATTTTCCGTGAATTTTTCCTTCAAGACAATAGAAAACTCCAAAAATTCAGGACGTACTTATATCATGACGAGATTCCACTTTCCAATTTGTTCCTTAATGTTGTTTTTGAATTGTAGGCAAAATGGAGCTATAAATTGTGTTACATAAAATGATATAAAATATGTTGCATCTTGGATTCCAGTTTATTCAACAGATTTAAGGTTATACCTGTGCTCCGTGGTGTTGCCTGTATACCATCAACTATAAACTATAATGTCATGTGAGTCAAGAAACAAAAACCTCAACCAACTTTATATTCCAGTGATATGTCATGTCATGTATCATGTACTATTGATTCAATTATTTTTCGCCACGCTCTGTATAAATTTGGACAGAAAGGTGAAAGGGGACTACTGGAATGAACAAAAGTTTCATGGTTATCTGTGATACTCTTCCTTAGTGTACTCTAATTTAATTGACTATATTGTCATTTCCGTCTACAAATCTTACCTCATCCTATTTCCTTTGGACTTTGAACCCTGTAATCACAATACATTTTTGTTTGTGCTATATGTTATATGCTGTTATAGGTTACAGAAACAAGTAGCAACCACTACCACTGATCACTGATTGCTTGTACCTTTGAAAATAGTTATTGCTATTTTTATACTTTTATATACAACTATGCGAGTATCAGACACATCAGGCAGCTGGAAGCTGAAATGAAGAGAAAAAAATGAAATCGACTCAATTAGGGACATCCAGATTACGAAATGTCATAAAATAATCGTACCACTATCTTTCTGTGTGTCCCTTCCTTTTCCTCAATACTCTGTACTCCATTACTTTTTTGGACAACTAGCAGCCATTAAAATCAACTTTTCTTGTAACGTGTGATGTTTATTCCACGTTGTGTTGTATTGTGTATATTGATGGTTATTGTTTTTATGTTTTGTAAAAATAATTTGATTTTCTGTTCAAAATTTACTTCATCTCATACATTCATTTCAAAGAATTATGCATCTTGAATTTTACTTTTATTCCCCCAGCTAACAGTTAACAATATATTTAAGTGAAAAATCAGATTCAAGTTTTTGTCGATGAACATTTTATTATTTTAGACAATGATATTGGAGTGATGAGATGGAGAATTAATACTATCCAGTATCCAGTAGCAGGTAGCGGTATCAAATATTCACACATCAACATAAGTGAATTTCATGGTTTGACACGAAATAAAAGAATCTAACGTGTGTAGAAATGTATGTCGTTCCCATAACCAATTTCAATTTGAGATTTGATGTTCCACGCTCCGCAACTGGAAGGCAATTGAAAAATGACAAGATGATGAAGAAACAAAAGAAGAATAATGCACATCTATGTAAGATGTATAAAAATGTAGCATTGTGAAGATTTTGATACTCATATCAAATACGAATCAAATACTAAATAACTACGAGAGAGAGCGAGAGAGAGAGAACAACAAGTTTGGACTTTCTTTTATTCAATAGAAATAAAAGTTATAGGTAGATATAAAATGCACATTCAATGTAATTTAATAATAATAATGATGAGACTTGGATTCACATGATTAATTTTTTTCCCTGTTGACCACTCGTCAATTGAATTGAATTGAATTTCTTCAATTATCTTTTTGGACTTTTGTTTGACACGAGTGTGAGTAATATTTGATATTTGATAGCGTGTGGTTATATGTAGCATTGAGACTTCAGACACATTCTATATTATACAAATAAGAAATAAGATTACGCTATACACATTATACATGTTACTTACATAGAACAACATAGAGCTTTCATGATAGTTTATCTGACTTTGGATCTGACGTATCTAAAAATGCCAAGAGATCTGATTATGAAAATGTATAATGTAGATTACAGATCACAATTCACAATATGAAATGAATATCACAAAATGCATACAAAATATTATATTTTATGTTACGATACTTCCATATTCCAAACATACATACATATGTAATGCGAGAAATAATAAGTTGTTTGATGGGTGACGTGTTATGTTGTGTGTTATCAGTTATCACACAGTAGAAGAAAAACAAGTCCCAAAACTGAAATTTTGTATGTTGATGGGATTTGAAAGGAGAGAGAAAATGAAGAAGCTCTCTGGAAAAGAGAAAAAAAGATGGCAATAAGTGAGTTGGTAAAGAAGGAAAGATATAGATAGAAGATGAGATAATGATTTCGTGTCCGTCAAAAAATCCCACACACAAGTCAAAAGAAAAACTGGAGAATGAAAAAAGGAAAGGAGTGATGGAATGGATAGGGATCGGAGATGATGGGAGCTATTCTACAAGTTTAAGTGAGAGAGAGCAAATTAAAATACATTTACTCACACTTGAGATGTATGTTGTAGATACATGTACAATGTACATTGTACAATGTACATTGTATATTTTACATGTTATAGTAATAAGACTAATAATCATAACGAGAAAACAATGGGAAATTATATACTGCATGTATCTGTATTCTGTATTCTGTACACAATGAAATCCAATCCTGATTTGATATGATACATGAAATGAAGATGATGAAAATAACAATCATCGTGAATAACGAATAACGAATCATGATGAATTCTAGATTCTAATGCCTAAGTAAGATTGAGTGGGAGATGAAAGATACGTAAGTAAAAAAAACAAAAAGGATTTTATTCCATGTTTTTTTGTTTTCTCTCGGTGCTACTTCTTTTTGCAAATCAACAATCAACTCATAGAAAGAAAATATGCTAATGCAATGCTATTTTTGTTGAATTATTTTCTTTTAGTTTCTTCTTTATTCTATATTTAAAACTATCTATCAGCCAGTATGCATTATTCTGTACTTTTACCCATTTTATGTAGCGTTTTCTCAAAACTTTAGGTTTAAAATGTAGATCAGACATCAAACGATGTTATGGGTCGGGTGATACTCAAAAGGCGGTTTATTTCTGTTCTTACATATTTATTATATTTTATGCATTATGCCCCTTGCATATGCAGGAGGAAAATAAATTATGTGAGCCATCAGAATAAGCATAAAAGCAAACAAACAGCAAATCAAAGTCGAGTCCGAAGCATAAATAGAAACTGATTCTGTAAAACTGGATGGTAAAAATAATTAGATGCATAATGTAGAAAAAGATGAGAATAAAACTTGGCAGATTCATCGATGATCAGCTCTCTTTATTTTTATGAAAACGATACAAAGTTAAATAAATATTACACAACACGTCATTACAACCGGAACGACTCATAAAAGTGAGTCACAATGGGACAGAGAGAAATCGAACGAACCAAAAACCGAAAACTAAATCAAGAAAACCTGAATATCAAATAATCTGTATTCTGTATGCCTCGAAATATTATACTTTTATTATACATACTTTAGTTATAGGAAAACTTAGGCAGTAGATATGTATGTGTGTGTTTCTTCCAGGTTTTATCTGTGTCTTGTTTAAAAACGTCCCTGGAAACTCATTGAGATTGATACAAAAAGTAAAGGTTGATGTACATCACAAAGTTATACATGTGTGATGTGTGGGGGGAAGTGGAAGCAGTTTACCCTCTCATGAATATTATCAGCTACGAGACGGTTGACAGTTGACGCAATCAAAAACTGGGTCGGTTACTTGTTACTTGTTACGCTAGCTCACAGTAAAATTGTTATTTTGTACACAAAAACTTCATAGGAGAAGATATGTGCGTATAACCTTCATGTGGCATATAGCATGGAGCCATGAAATATGGAATAAAATATGCATCTATATGTAATCTACACTGAATGAAATTGGAGCAAATATATCGGTGACTAGCTCGACTCCCTGTTAGAAAGATAAGCTACCCGACGCTCCTTGTCTCTCTGTCTACTGTCTACAGAAATAAGTATGCATAACAATAATCAGAATAAAATATGAAATCATATTACACTACAGTACAGAGAAAACTTAATTTACAATATATTTATATATGTGGACACTATAATGCCTATAGGCATTACGCATTTTTCACAAGATATGAACACCCAAAGAAAATGATTGTAGTTTTGAGTTTACCGAGAAATAAAGCGAGATGGAGTATGCTACATTTGGAATATGGAGTATGGAAGCATAATATACGACACTTTCCCATTAAATCATTCAGTCGTCTTATCTTGGTCAGGGAAATTGCTTTGGGTAGCCACGCCATTGAGACTTGAGACTTGAGACACGTCATTGTTGGCCTGTGTAAGTAAATACAGAGGGAAAGAGTACAAAAGTCTTGTTTATGCTCTCGATTTCCCTGACTTGTTCCGTATATTTGTAATCTTTTTTTTGGAGAGTTCCTCTGAGTTCTGAGTTGATGCTGGGACGAGGGTCATTGTCATTCTTAGTAGACTGTATAACCTCGGGTTCTTCATTCTTCATAGTTCTGATGATGTATGATACAAGATATCTAAAATCAAGTACAATAAGTTCTACACCGAGGTATATCAAAATATACGATAGATTGTACGAAATACGAAGTAGGACATTCTCAAACTTTTTATACATGTATTTTATACAAAAAGTTGTAAAAGTCATCTGAGTTTGGCAAATTATATTTTCTCCTTGGAATTTTTCAAAGAAAAGATAAGTTCCAATTTATTTTATAGTGGAAGTTTCTATATTCAGGGAAAAATCTATAATATTGTATACTACATATTGTTTGTTTCAATTTTTATTCCAGGGTGATTTTTTAGCAAGTAACATGAAATAGTCTAAAGAGGGTGAAAATTACAAACCAGAGGCACTAAACACTGGACACTAAAAAATCAACTTCTTGGTGTCGAATGTCAAATTTTCTGTATTCTCATGCTTCAAAACAAGTTTTTTCTTCTTAGTTGGACTGAAAATAAGGTCGCAAAATAACAAAATAACAACACATGCCCTTTTTCTCAATTCAGCTCCGATTTTTCTGTCGGATCTCCAGTCTCAAGAAGTATTTAAAGTTGTACAGCTGGAAATACATTGTAACAAAATGCACTGACGCAAATTCGTTCCATCAAAAACTTAGAGGATATTAAATACTAAATATGCTGTCCCGCAATGTTCTGTTATGAACACAAAAAACCTGGTAGGCTTTTCAAAAGCCGCATACCAAAATATCAAGTACCAAGTCCCAAGCTGCAGGACTTGAGTAAAAACGCTACTTACGATACTACTCACTACATACACAATTGATCTTGTACACTCGTATTATGTGAAGGCACGTGAAGGTTCCGCTTTTTTATTCTCCGCGTTTAACATTTAACCGATAAATGATCAGGAATCAAGATTCAAGATTCAACTTGAGACTCGAGACCAACGGAATGAAGATCAAAGAAAAATGAAAGAAAGTCCGCTCTTCATCAGCACGACTTTATTATTGGCCACAAATTCCTTTGCATATCTCTTTAACGACTACTTGTACTTTGTACTCACTACTCACTTTTGTATCATGTAAAAAATTTGCTTACAAATAACAAAAAGTAAAATAACATCAAGTCTTTTTTGTGCTTGTACAAAATGCAAGTAACAGACAAGAGAAACGTTGATCATGAAAATCTGAGCAAGAGTAAAAAGAGCTAAAATAAAAGTTGTACTTTGAATTCAGAGAAAGTGTAGATAAATAAACGTACTTGAAAGTTTCAGCAAGGTATGCAGACTCCTCGAGTATTTTTATTTCAGTTTTCAGTGTAGGGACTTGAAGAATAAATATCTCGTGCGTAAGAAATGTGTGTATAGTGTATAATGAAGTTTTTGATTATTCAGCTGAGGTCAAGAAATATGGAGTGACCAGTGAGCAGTGAGTGTCATGTTTTTCATTCATCCCTTGTTCATCTTCTTATCCATACCCATCTCACCTGTCAAAATATCCTTACAACGAAAACTGTATATCGAATTTTATATGTATTACAAATTTCAAATAATATTTTTATTTATATTATAGTGGAATTTATGAGCTTGAGCTGTCCCAAAACAAATTTATAACATGTACTTTGCTTGATCGCTAACCTTCGTACACTCTTCCATTCTTCCATCTTTTCAGTGTTCAATTCGGAACCATTCATCTTCTTTCTTGTCCTTTTGTTACCCTCTTCTTCCTCTGCTCGGAGGAACTCCAGTGAAGAAACAGTCATAAAAATCCGCAATTCGCAATTTTATTCACATTGTTTCAGTGTTAGTTATCCTTTTTCTCCGTGACAAAAATATCCGCTCGGAAAAACGCACCTTTATAGAATTTAAAGAACAAAGGAGTTGGACTTGTGCAAGTTTAATCATGAATCATGAAGTATGATGTATGATATAATATGTAATGAATATATACAATATAAAATACAATATAAATACAATATAAAATACATTACAATCTGTGAGTACACGCTGCACACAGCACATCAGTTTTCATGGACTATACGTTGTATAAATTACAAATATATATAATAGATAATTGTATTAAATAAAGTAAAGGCTGGCGAGTTCATCTTTTGTTCCTCTCCTTGTCAAAAATAAAAATGAAAAAAAAAGGCTGATTGGAGTAAGCAGTAGAGTCTAGAGTAAGAGGATGGCGTTGGTGATGAGAGCTCGTAAATTGGAAATACACTGCCCAGTTTACAATTTACAATTTTCAAATGAACTCAAGTTGAAGGTTCCTTGTTGCCTCCAAGAAGTAAAAGAAGTGAAGGATAAAAGATATTGTAGGGAGAAGAAGGGAAGAAAAGTGACTAACCACTCAAGACTGTAATTTGGCCTAAATAGCAGTTGTAAAGTGTACAGTGGGGCCACCAGGAAAAATCCTTGAAGGTAAATTAGGAAGAATTGTTTTAAATGATAGGGTGATGTCTTGGGTCTGCAAAAAGCATATTGCCGTTCATATTACTTACTGTACATACCGTAGTGATGGTAGGTGATAGGCGAGTACTCCGTATTCATATAATACATACGTAATCCGTAATTTTTAACAAGGAAGTTTTCCTACATGTATCTAGAATCTAGAATCTTCAATGCCCGTAGTCCTTAGTCCTTACACATTCATGAAAAATACAAACATGAGGAGATTCTTCAATACCTTTTTCCTCTTGATTCCTTTTATATTATAGATTATAGTCGACTGCATCTAATTCCTAGAAACATAAGTATATCATGATGTACACAAGAAAAGTGTATGGAATGAAATGTTGTAAAAGCATGACTGTTCTTTCTATCGTATAATACATGGTTGTACATTGTACAGTTTGTAAAGTTAAAAGTTTTAAAATTTAATCTTGGGGAGAAGCAGTTTATTTACAAACATATGTAATATGTAATGTATAATAAATAATGATGTATCCAATGGTATAGTGTATGAGGTCATCCTGACTACACCTATCACATATTTTCCTTAGTTTCATTCAATAAAAATGAAATCCAGCTGGAGTAAGTTTTTTTTCAATTCTTTCTGTCCTTTTGTCTTTTGGACCGAGTTTGAATCCATAAAAAATCCCTGCCAAAAAAACTTCCCAATCGAGTGCCGTTGTAATGTACTTGCTTTTGTTCCAGTTTATCATTTCTCATCAGGAGCTGTAGCTTTCTCATTTCTTATGCATAGTCAATAGTAAAACTTTTGGGTATTACTTTTTGCTTTCTGCATATTTTTACGTCTTTTTTGGCATTTGCTCTAATACTGCAATCATATGTATACATTGTACATTATGCATTATACGTTCTGAGAAAAAAGGACAAAAAAATTATAAAATAAAATAAAACATGTTTTATTACAATATTTTAGTCCTATCTTTAGCTGTACTCTCTGTCACGGATGTAGAATGTAGAATGTAGGATGTACATTGTAGATTGTACAAGTAAGATATAAAACGCATTTGAATAATGAATGTAAGGAGTACAAAGTACAATCTACATGAAACTTTTTGAATAACCTCCAGCAATGTAAATTTCTAGTTTGCATAAGTAAATTACATATTTGCATTACCTCAGTCTCTCTTTCGGATATTAGCTCTCTATTATAAATTACAAAT
The DNA here is from genome assembly GCA_034698265.1 of Sminthurinus aureus. NCBI lineage: Eukaryota > Metazoa > Arthropoda > Collembola > Symphypleona > Katiannidae > Sminthurinus > Sminthurinus aureus. The sequence goes on along the minus strand of JAQGBH010001166.1, from coordinate 1,383 downwards.
GACAAACCAATGTCAACTGTTTCGTCTATGTCTCATGCAACAGTCATGCATACTTGATACTTGATAATGGAAGAACTAAGGTAAAAAGTAGAAAGTAGACATGCCAATGTAAGAACGAGTAGCAAATTTTAAATCTGTTCAGTATTCAAAAAGCATCAAGCTGTATCAAGTATCAAGTACGAACAATTTTCAGACTAAACATTTTCCATTCATATTTGATACATCCAGTTTGAGATTTGACAAGAATGAATTATAAAAACTATTATAATTTTCAAAAGAAAATAGTAGAGATTCGGAGTTTGGAATTTGAAGTATATGGAAACTGGAGTAGGTAGTATTAAAAGTACATGGATACATGGATACATTGGTTTGCTATTTGACGCAGCATTCGTACTGTATTTACACTTTCCATTTTGCACAATGTTTATAATATTGGGGAGAAGTATAAAAAGACTTAGAATGAAAAACGACGTGCTCGATATATTATATTGGACAAAGTTTGCTTCTGTCTTTAGTCTTTACATGATCTACGGTAGATCGCAGATGTGTCACTAGGCTCTGTACTTTAAAAGTCTAGATTCTAGATTCTAGATTATAGATTCCAGATACCCACTTTTTTGTTCCTTTGTAAATATAGCATCTTCAACTTTCCTCGCTTGTTTTGATTCGACGTTCGACGTTTGACATGATATGATTTGATCAAGCTTTTGTTCAAACTCTCTCCATCATAAATTCTTTTTATTGCCTAAAACTTTTTGAAACAGTGACCTTTAAACCTATTCCCTTGAAAAGACAAAGAAACAAAACAATGCAATTTCACTTCTTTTTCAACTTTTGTCCTTTATTTCATTTTTATTTGATATTCCCCTTCCTCCGTTTTCCATTCTCGTAATAGTTTTCATTGCATCTCGGACATGAAAATGTAGTTGAAAAAAGTTAATTTTTAACCAAAATGTACATTTTGCTGATACAAAAAAGCGTTTGCATGAAAAAACATGTGTAATATGTAGAATATGTAGATTTGATTTGAATTTCGTTAAAGTCTTTGAGACTGTTTACATGTAATATGTATCTTTAAAAGCAATGTATATTATACATACAATAACGTGCTGAGAGCTTGAAGTATTCAGTATGAATTCAGAAAGCACAAGTTTCCAAACAATAGCTCGTTCTTCTAATGTCTAATGCGTAACCTGTACACTGTACAATGTACATAAAATCTATTCCCCATGTTTCATATGTAATATGTACAAAGTTGTGTGTGTGTGATAACTTTTATACTTTATTATTTACTAAAACACATACATACAGTAGGGAGTATAAGTGTGAAACTAGCAGCGTGTTTTCCTTTCACGCCGTTTTTGCGGGTGACCCCGGGCATTT
>JAQGBH010001165.1:0-35977 GCA_034698265.1 Sminthurinus aureus | reverse complement strand
AATAATAATTTACTCATAGTTATAACTTATAAAAATGGTCCTTGTTGTCCGCGAATAAAAGCATAATAATAATAATAATATTTATTTTTTGTCTCAACTCGTTTGCATGTTTACACATTTTCATGCACAAAACCTATTCTCAACTAGACCAGACTAGACTAAATATACTAAACTACAGACTACAGACTGTAGACGACATATGTCCGGACATTTGTACACGAGTATGAGTGATTTAAAATTCAGTACTTAAATATACATGAATAGTTCCATGCGACAATATGTCTGCAGTTTGATGACATGCAACACAAAACAGAACAACATGGTTACAAGTTACGAGTAAAGTAGAAAATAATATAGAGAATGGCACAGTGTACAACAACACTTGTGTACTATGTGGTCTGTAGTCAATTACATATTATGAAAATTCAAAGTACATGTTGACAATGACGGAAGGTAGTTAATTTTATTTGCGTCCTAAATGTCACTCGCTCCTCTCTCGTCTCCTTCCTACCAAATAATAATATGCATAATGCATAATATACATAATATTATTTAAAATATAAAAAAATAAAAATGGTAACTAACACAAGGCTAGTCATCTCATCGTTCATCGTTCATTGCTCATCCTCGTTGCATCGTTACAAATACAAATACAAAATATGCAACTGACATCATCCTCTAATAATACAAGTTCTAGGAACACTAGTATTAGTAAATATTACTTATATAATATACATGTCATATCCTACTATCTGCTATCTACTGTCCCATCGGCACATCCTACAAGCTATCAACTATCAACTATCAATAGAAAAAGAGACGGCATGCCAATGCATTCAACTCCATAATATGTAGCAAGGTGACTCTGGTTCTAGTTCTATAGTTATGTGTGTACGTACCATTACTCGATTCTGTTTATTAGATTTGCATGGTTGACTGTACACTTCTTTTTTCCCTTTATCCAATTAAACACAGTCAATGAATTACTATTACTAAGCACTTCCGACGTCACTTTTATCATGTCAACCAGAAACTAACTGAAAACCGTCTATTCATCTATCTATCTGTATTGTATTACAGTGTTTGACAATAATTGATAAAGCATGGGAGCGTTTTTAAGTCTTCTACTAGAAAAATATAGGAAAAGAGGAAAAGTCATAATAAAATGTTACACGCATGTTTTTAAAGTTCAATATTCAATATTAATTAAAACGAGTCATGACTTGGGAAAAACTATCCCATTTTTATGCTATTTCATGCCCATTTAAAGTTGGTTTGTATTTGGATTTGGATCATGATTTAGTTTTTGATAGTTGTACTTTTTACAAGTTTGTCAGTACAGGTACACACCTATTTACCTCAAAAGTCTGATGAGTCTGTAATCTGTACTATTTACTTTTTACTTTTTACGTGTTTTCCCTTTCAAAATTTTGGGCTTGTTGTCACCAGTCTACAAGTAAACTGTAAAATCAGACCGTCTGCATGTGCATAAATAAAAATATATATCATATAGGCAGAGATTTAACATGTCACTGTACATTGTAGATGCAAGTGTGCCTGTGCATATAAATTGTGTATATCCACACATGAAAAATGAACCACGCGTTCACATTCACATGCAAGATGACACTTTCATGCATATTCTTCATATGTTATTAAGAAGAAGAAAAAGAAGACCAAGAAGAAGAGATGAGGGTTGAAAAATACAAAAATAGAAATGGACTAGTGAGTAAAGGATCAGCTTTCATATGTACCCAATAATGCCCCAAGGTGAATAGGAGCAGGTGCGAAACTCAATAGTTAAACTTTACCTCGGCTAACCAAAGCTAAGGGAAGGAAACCTTTTTCAAAACTTACCAATTTCAGACAGAGCACACAGCACACACATAAAATATTATATATTTCTTCTTTCTTTATTTTTTTCCCTTCCATCTTTCCACTGCGTAGTCTCTTATTCTTATTCTTTCTTTTTCCTTTTATGAAACATCAGCTATACATACAGCTAACGGACGAACCTTTATTTTTCTCATACATGGTTATAATCTTTACATTATAATATATGTTTTTTCTTCCAAAGCTCCTTCTATATTGTCTTGATCTATGTACATCTTTTATGTGTAGTGTGTACAGTGTACATCATTCATCTTACAGAATACAGAAGGTGGGCGAGCATAATTCCTTTCAATTATTATTACATGATACACTCTTTCTTCTTCTACCACTACTACTTCTGTATGCTGTATGCTCCTAGTTTCTACTACTATTACAATAACAACAGCTGCAAAGGTTTGTATTTTGTATCAACAATAGAGATTGAGCAAAAGGAGAAAAAATTGCTCCTGCTTTATGCCTTTATGCATCTCCTTTAGTAAAAAGTAAAAATTAAATGACTTCCACTTAAAACTTGTGTCTCGAGTCTTGAGTCTTGAGTTTCCAAGAGTTTTCTAATTTCCGTGAAGCAACATTGAAGAACTGAGATTTCACGAACGGAAATGCTGGATGACTTGTGAAGTTTGAACATATTTTTCATATAACATAGGTATTGACAGAACAAATTAACTGTTACATGTGCTTTCAATAAAGCTTTGCCCAATCAACCTCTTTGTACACAGTCTAAAGTCTACAGCACCTTTAAGATGAGAAATTTCCAAAACCTCAAACAAAACACTCACCACTCAACCATGTTATAATGTCTGTGTTTGATTTTGAAAATCAAATATTATTATTACTGTACAACAGAATTTACATATACACCATACACCTATTTATATTCGTATATTAGGTCCACGTCATGAACTTACTAAATACTATAAAGCATTATAAAAATAATAATGAACAAGGTGCGTGATGCGTGTGTACTCTTAACTCTAACGATGTACGTAGACAAATACTAATTCAAACATTGCAATTTGACACGTATTTTCTGTACATAATGTACATTAAAAAACAAAGGTACAAACTAACCAACAAACTGTAATTATTACCTCTAAATTTTTAATAACAAGAGAGATGAAGGGAAATTGAACACCTGAAATTATTTGCTAATGGAGAAGTCTCGTGATATTGTTCATGGTGTAAATTATCATGTGTGTATCTAGTATCTACTCGTGCTTATGTAGATAGCTGAATGATAGTTATTCATATTTACAGATCCTTTTCATGTGCATAATCCATAATGATAGAAGTTAGTCTACACCTCACTTGGCGAAAAGTTTAAATGATCTTTTACTCTTCATCCTTCAATCTTCATCGCTATCAATTATCCATTGAGCATTGAGCATTGAGTATGAGTCTCTACCTATATTTAAATAATAAATATGCACCTACATGGCTGACTTAACCTTATAATTACAGCATCAAATACCATAATATAACACAATGGAACTACAATAATAATAACAAAAATCATTACCTTTACTAAATTCGTACTTTATAGATTCGGAAGGATGGGCTAAATGTTAAATACTAAGTAATACTCTACACTAGAATTATCTCAAATCTCCAGCATTTCATTGAACAACTACTTGGGCCTCTGGTTGTTATTTATTATTCATTTCACTTTTTTATTTAAAACTTTTTATTCTACCATATAAATATTTTGCATATTATTATTAAAATTTTTATGTTTATTCTATATTTCATATTTTACCATCTACGATCTACGAGTAAAGATAGGAAAACGGATCATAAATTCATTTTCAAGTGTATAATAATAATAATATACATGATGCATATGCATATATACATTCATGTTTACTTTGACATCGTCTTGAATCTTCGATATCGTGTACACTATACACATTACACATGGTAGAATAATAAAAAGTAAGAAAAAAGCACACACAAGTCCATATGTAAATTAGATTCGTCAACACATAGACACACATAGAGATGGTTTCGTATATACTTGATCGCTGATCGTTCATAATTCGCAATTCATAATCAGAAGAGAAGGTTGGTTCCTTCTTTTTCATACATATATACATATATACATCCATCCATCCATCTACTATTTCATGTTTCACATCGTAAAAACAAGCCCACGCATGTAACTATATTCACTATTTGCATCTCAACAAAAAATTATGGTACGCATTATATCTACTTTTTATACCTGTATGTACATATAGATATGTGTGGCTGTTTGCTATTCGAATGAAAGAGAATCAGAACATGTATACCATAGACCATGTATATAGATACATGATAGTCTCTTCAGACGAGATCAGAGATCATTATCATAAATGTTGCAGCAAAAATAAGAAGACTTTATGCACCTGAGCACTGAGCACTAGCAAGCACATTTCCACCAATGTACTATGTACTGTGTATACATTTACATAAATACAGAGAGATTTTATATGGTCATCTCTATAAAAATCTGTTATAAAAGTAAAGTAAGGGGGAAGTATCCTTGAAAAAGTCATGTAATCACCCTGTCGTTTTATTCCCATATATTCAATAATATAATATAATAATAATCACATCTCTGTCACATTTTCTTCTTAGCAGATATGTTCATAGCTCGTACTTCGTAGCTCATAGTTCGTAGTTCGTAGTATACATTACAATCTCTGTACAATCATGGAATCTTTAAGACGAAGCTACATGAGATAACGATCAATATATTTCCTAGAATCTCCCAAGTCAATCAGAAATAACGACTCCGCTTTGGTCTAAAAGCATATTATATTTCAGCCGACAAAGAAAAGCAACAGCATCGGTTTGAGGATTTTTATATTTCTATATTCTGTATGGAACGAGTAAACAGTAAAGACTAAAGTGCATTCTGCTTTACCAGTTTACTATGTAAAAAGTTGAAAATATACATTCTAGGTTCTGTCTTACATGAGAAAATGGTTTTAAAACATTTTTAGAATCGCGAATATAATGATAGAAGATGGAAAACATCATATTATGCATGTATTATATATAGATAAAATACTGGTTGTGTGACTTTATCTAAATCTAAAATATGTATTGTATATTGTATCATGTTTCATTTTACACACAGAGTAGAGACTAAAAAGCTACAACAATGCTTGTTTAAAATACTTTGTTGAAAAAAAATGGAGATGGTGTCAAAAGTCAAAAGTCATAGAACCAAAAGAATCCAAATCCAGATCCAGATCTCAGTACTCAATATTATGTTTTCATGCCATCTATTTATCTATTTAATCCGTCTTTGTCTGGGCTACATAAATGCATTGCGGAGTATTTATGCACATGCGTAAATGGACATTTAATGAAATGGTATAATGAGTATTACAACACAAAACTGGATACATACATGTATTGCATAATATATTCAACATGTACCATAATATACGTATATATATTTAATCCAGCACAGGCAGATCCGCCAAGAACATTTTTTCACTAATCCATAGCTTAATCAGAATCCTAGAGGTACTTCAAGTTAGAGATTCTATGAAGATAGTCATATTCACATTTCACATCTCATGATGATAATACAAGTACTTGTTTCTTCGAAATCTGCCAGCAGACTCAGAGTAACAGTAAGATACGTCTACGTCTACATTGTACATTGTGCATTGCAGATTGCAGATTGTACATATGTAAAGTTTGGGAATACGCGGGCTTGTACGCAAATGGAAAATGATGAGGTTAATTTTCTTAAACCCTTGTGCTTTGTGCTTTGTACTTTGCACATGAAAGGAAGAAGGAACGAAGAAGGAAAGAGACGAAACTATCAACTCCCAACTCTCAGAACTGAGAACACTGACTTGTGAGCCCAAACAATGGGACATAAATAAGAGGTTAATCTATGGAGAAATCTGAGAAGAGACCCAAACATTCATAGACAACCTGACCCATGAGCCATGAGTCACAAAGCATTTGGGATTTGGCAGCGTTCACCAACTGTAGACCATGGTGTGAGAATAATCATAAATTTAACATAACAGCGTCAGCAACATTACATTACATTATCGATAAAAATCTAACCCAAAATTAAACTAAACTCTAAAATCTAAACTCCGTATAGTCATTAATATCCATAAAACTTGAAATATCTCTCTAATGGGTAATGAGTTTTGGAAATGAAGGTTCTGAAACTTTTGGATTTTGGATTTTGGGTACATTACTAATTTTGAAATTTACAGTTGTGAATTCCCTCTTTTTTAGTTTTGTCATTCTGCATTCTACGTTGAAGCTTCACTGTTCACAATGCTGTGTACTGTAATAACTCATCAGAATTTCCTGAGATGTATCGTGAGCAAAAGCTAATTAGTAATTTCATGAAAACTCAATTCTCAGTTTTCAATTTGTTAGGAATATCATAAGAGATTGAGTTTTCTTTCATTACACTAAATGCTGATAGAGGTTAAGTTTAGTCATGTCGCTGGTCGGTTGGCTGTAGAGTAGGATTTTTCAAACGAAAAAATGAAAGATGCTCAATTCTCAAGACTTGAGATGGATAGCACGAGTTCATTACACAAAAGATGGAAAAACAAGCCCACCCAGGGTTAAATTTTATACATTATACATGTGTATTACGTATTACACAATATCCGTATAACTTATAACTAAATATTTTTTTTACTCATGTATTTTAATAAAGATGCATACATGTATAGACAACATGTAAAAAAGTTTTTTACGTCTCCATCTCAATCTTTCTCTTGCCAAAATGAAAATTTCAAATACTAGTTCTTTTTCTTATTCTTATTCTTGTTCTTACGCCTTGCATCATATTTCTCAATTTTGTATATTTCACATATCATTTTTCTTTTTTTTCTCCTCAATCCTTGTTCCTTCACCGTGCTCCAGTGACTTTATTCATCTATTTTGGTGTATTTTTCTCTTACTCTGTATATCTTTCTATATCTCTTTCGTACTTGTTTTGTTCATTCTGTACAGATAGATGCGGTACAGTGTATGGGGCATGGTATACTATTACACCTCTATTTTGAATATGTTCAATGTTCAGATTATAAAACCAAATAAGCTCCGCTCTTCAATCTACATTCTCCAAACATGCAAACCAAAACCAAGATGTGTACACTGTACACTGTACACTCTACACTGTACACCTGAAAACCCCCGAAAGTAGATCACAAATTTTATACATATCCGCGCTCGGTATTTTTTTTCCTGGATTTTCATGTCAAACACAGTGACATCAAACAATTTTCTCATGTAGGAAACTTTTTTCATCCGACTCATCTTCCTATTTTCCTTGTATTCTACATACTATGTTATAAAATACACAATTTAAACCGGACGATACCTATCCCTTTAGTTGAGTTCTGTTTCGTGCATGGATGTTTATATTTATATATATACTTTGAATACTTTGAATCTTAGTTCATTTCCTGCACAACTTTGAGCCGATCTGACGTGTGTAGTTGGTAGTTGGTAGTATTTAGATTCCGGATTCCGGAGCAGGAAGAGTTTGTTAGATTATTTTTCTTGTTCAATATAGACTGCTTTTTGTGTGTCATTTCATATGTCAAACACATTTAGAGGAGAATCAAGACAAAGTGAAGTTTTATCCAGCAGAACAGATTTTAAAGGTATTAAGAAGTGTGCAGTGAGCAGTGACGTATTTTAAACAGCTTGCTCTTTGTATACTTTCTTCTTCTGTGTAGGCATGAAATAATATAATTTCAACCGTCGCTATCATCTAATGTATCTACGTTCCTTCTCTCATTACTCTTCATTTGAACTTGAAGGAGTAGCAATGTGATAATAAGGCAATGTAAAACACCATAGCGTGCACACTGTACAATGTACAGTACAACAAGCTGGGTTTCAGCTTTTACATTATAATCATTGTTATTCATCTTCTTCTTGTCTTAAAGTAGACTAGTTCCCCATGCCTACACAACTAATACAGGCATCCGAATACTCACTTTATTTTCGTCAACTGTCGTAATTGTTTTAAGACTGTAATAAATATTAATGATGTTAAATCGCAGCTAATCCTCAATCCTCATCCTCAAGCTTCCTCGCAGTCTTCTCAATGTTCCATTGGTAAAAAACAAAACAACAGTGGTAGTCTCTCTCTCTTTATACCTCTCTGTCTTATTTCCTTGCATAAAAGAGTATTTGAATAATTAAAAGATCCATCCTTAAAGCTCACATGAAAAATTCTAGCATCGAGTATCGAGTATCTAGCATCTATCTTTACCCTTTAAAGTACAGAGTTGAAAATTTAAATCGAGTTACTATTTTGTTGCTTCTCAAGTTCCACGACTGTCCACGTTCAACAGTAAAGCACATGTGCAAACTTTTGCAATACCATTAAAATAATATATCCATTTGAATGCGAGCTCTTCGAAATCGTAAAGATCATTATATTATATTGTATAATTTGTCGATACGCTTAGAGAATCAATACTGTTTTATTATTAAACTAGGACTAGCCTTTGCTGATTCCTCAGTTACATTTTTGCATTAAGGAGGCGGCAAAAGAGAGCAAAAAAAAATAATTTACTATTGCCTAAAATTCCTTTCATTATTCTTTTATTACTTCTAGTGTCTAGTTGAGATTGGTCTCATATAGCATGTTGTTGTTGTTGTTGTTTTTCAATTTCAATTTCTTTCTTCGGGCTGAACGTTAAGTTTTGATTTTTTAAAACAATGGACAGTAAATCACAAGTACTACATACTATATAACTAGTCGCTGTTCCAGATTATTCGTACCAGTTTGCTATCAGCCCGCTTGTACTGTACAAACTTTATGCGTCACGTTAGTACCCCAAAATATTCGTACATCATAATAATAATAATAATATTTTTTTAAACAGATCACTTTGAAACAGGAATCCTCGCCTCTCTACAATTTTTGAGTTTTGGCGTTTACCGATTACCGATAGACGATAGACGTGGATTAGGATGCTTGTGATAGACGAGAGAACAAATTAACAAACGAATTACTGACACAACAAAACCTGTAACTGCCTGACTTATTATAATTTATGCAAAAGTAGAACAGAAATTGAGAATTGAGAATCGAGAATCGAGACACAAATATACCATACATCGACATACTAGTATAATGTGGCGTGTACACAAAATATTAATTAAATTTCTGAGGAACGACAGCGATATGAAAATGAGGACGATTCTGTTTAGTCTAGTCAAACAATTAGCAATTAAAATGGCTCCCATACGCAGCATGAAACTAAGATGAAAATGTAAAATGAGCTGACGTAAAATGTAAAGTGTATTGTAACGTGAAGAACATGGGAATTAAGTATTACTGGACTAGAATATTTCAACGAAAACCAACACATTCTAAATTATACATTCTATATTATGGCTTGCTTCTATTAAGTTATGTAGATGTACAGTACACCAACCTAGACACATTAATCTTGAAATGGTGGAAAAGGCTTTTCCTACCATGTACTACATAATTTTAGTTACAGCATTAGCAATTTCAAGGAAATGAGAACCAAGAACATTATCCTATATGTATTATGTATTATAGTTGTTCAAATACCTGTTGTAATCTAAATTCTAAATACTGTTTATAAATAGGTATGACACTCGTACTCGTACATCGTACATGATATAACTCTTGTAGTTGCCCATATTCTATATCCTAGATGACATATGGTATATGGTATATTGGTATATGCTGTGGGTAGGAATGAATAAAATAATACAAGTTTAAGCTCCACGTACCTCGAATGGAGTTTCACCACGGTGCCGATTGATGATGCGAAAACCGCAGATCTCCGCTCCGATTGCCCGAATCTTTGGTTTTGCCTCTACGACAAGTTCATCTTCACGAATCAATCCATGATAGCCGCTCTCCAAATCCGCCAAATCCAGGCGAGGAACTAAAGAAGAAGGATACAAAAAGCCATTGTCAATCATTCACTTTGAATTTTAGAATTTGGACTACATGTAGCATGATGAGAATCATTGAGTTTTGTTGGAAATGTATTAAACGTACAGCTCACACTGTAATGTAATGTATTTTGTACACATATTATTATGCATTTATTTATAAACCTGACATACATAATATCACCCCTCATCCTCTTATCTTGGATCTTGGAGATCTCAGTTTCATGTTAAATATTGTAAAACAAAGTATAAATACAAATATGTCTACCTGAGTTAGATTTATGCAAATTTAAAATTTAGGTTTTCATCCATGCCGTACGTTATAGATTCCCACCGAAAACACAATGTGAAATATAGTACAACACAAAACACAATATTATTTGTATTTTGTATGCATAGTACGTAAATCTGTATTTATACATATAAAGTTTCAATCTACATTACACGTTATTTGCGATCTTGAATACTCTGGAAATTTCCATTTGAGTAGATATTAGATATTAGTAGAATATGCAAAGTAATTTTGGTGTGCTTTCTATTTTCTATCCCAACATATAACGTTAGAACATGCAACATAATATTACATGTCATCATGTATTATTATATAAATTACATCAAAGTTGTATTATGATTGTAAAAGGAGGCTTTTATAAGCTGTCTTAATGGATCATTATCAAAAACAAGTATATGAACAATGTATGTTGGTGTATTAATAATGTTGAATTAAAATACAACATTTATGTATCATGTACAAAAGCTAGCTCGAGTACTTATGTCTGGAGTCTGGAGTAGCGAGTTTGGAGTTTGGATGCATATTGTACAGATACATGGAACATCAACATGATTTTATGTGTTTGGATAATACAAGTTACAAAATTAAAGCAATTAATTAGTACACACGTGTCTTACATAAAGACTACATGGTTGAGGGTAGTATAATATTTCTCTCTACTTTTCTTTATGAAATCGATATTTTAGCTAGATAGAAATGTGTAATCTGTAGATAGACAATATATGCATAGTTACAAGTTCATAACGTTGTTATATGTTACATCAGTCTTGATACTTGATAGTTATTAGTTTGTTCTAAATCCTAAAGTTGGATTTGGAAATATACACATTTGTGTATGTCTATATTTATATCTTTCCTTGAATTTTTGAATTAAGTCTCTTAGTAATCAGTAAGTACATTTTTAGTAAGTGTTTTTTTGCAAAATACTCGAACATTTTTAATTTTTATTTAAGATAAAATCAACATTAGGTATTATGTATTTCTTTGTATTTGAAAAATAATAACTAATTTGTGGAAGAATAATGATGATTGCGCTATTACCGTATCCTTATTTATTCACTTGTATTTCTTTTGATCAGACATTTATGGAAATATGGACTTGTTTCTGTTTTCTACTCTAATTTCTATCCGATGAATACATGTGTTTAACGGAAAAAAATGCATCACATAATATCACAACTTGATTTCTTAATGTATGTAAGTAAGGATGGGCAGATTTGGAAGAGGTAACAACCAAAACAACACAATTTTGATTTTTTATGGTGTTAAAATGAAAATGAATGGTAGAAAATATCTATAATCTAGTTTATACACAAGTTTACCTAGTAATAGGATTCAATGTTGAATGGCATAATTTTTATTGGCAATATACTCGTTATGCAATCATTATCATTTTTCAAGAAACCAAGTTAATGTAGGTGTAAATAGCTGTCAGTAAAAATAAATATTTGTAATGTATAAAGTAGCTTCTGTTTCAACTAAAACATTATACTTTACGATATTTTACACACTATACACTACAGTGAATCACTCCTTTACGATAGCATTAAAATAAAAATGATAACAAAAAAGTAAAAAAAAAAGTTTGTGACAGTTACTACTTTACACGGATCATAAACTTACTTTCAAGCATATTACATTAGAAATTAAACTGCATGCTATTGCAATATGTTTGAAACACAATCAGAGGATTCTATAACCCTTTTTTGTCTTTTGAACAAGTTTAATTTGAACCATTTCTCCGTATTCAAAATATTATTGTTTTTTCTGATTTTTTTCTAAAAGTTTAACCAATAATTTTCAATTAATATAGTAATTTCCTGGTTTTTCGTCAAACAAGAATGTAATATCAATTTTTGCTTACGTGACTCTTCCACGTATTTGAAAACGTATATGCGTTTCTATTTGTTGGTTTGGTTTGGTTTACATATTTTGTTGCGTGAGTTTAGCAATGTAAAAATGAGAGTAGGAATATCAGAAGAAGGAGATAGGACAAGGAAGACATAATATAGATAAGGAGTAACGTATTTTATGACTAATGATCTGAAGACAGGTGTACGGTGTATGGAGAATGGAGAGGATGGTCTGATAAATGGAAATCACAGGACTGCTCTTTATGGCGAATATGCTAAATATATTATATACTACATACTACAGCAATGTTGGTTGTAAGTTTTGGTTAAAACTTTAGCTTTGGAAATACATACATGTACATAAACCTAAAGAAGGAAGACGGAAGAGCGGAGAAGTTGTACGGCACGGATACAGATTGTAAAAATAAAGTTTTCTTAAGAGAGTAATTTGTAAGGATAAGAAGGAAAATAAACACTTGAGATTGGAATCGTTGACGAAATTAGTTTAGAATTCAAAATTGACAGACTCATTTATCATCTTAAGTTTCAAAGTCTCTTTCTTTTCCGCTACCCCCACTTCTTTTACCTACTGTTTTCTGTTTTACCTATTACCTATACATATCCGTGATCTACATGTCTGTTTTTGGTACACAATAAACAAAAGGAAAATTCTGGTTAGTTAGTTGGTCTATCTTCTATCTGCCGTTTCTCCAGTTCTTTGTAGAACAGGAAGAGTAAACAGTATAACTATGTTTGTGAATACATTTCATTTTTATCCATCTTCTTAGGCCAATTTTTGTGCTTACAATTTCCAATGCTCATCTTAGCAAAAAAAAGGCAGGTTGATCTATTACATATTCCCTAAAGTATACAACTTTTCTATCTATTATATATTATATCCAATATCTACCCACATTGTACACATTACTTTTATTAGTTTCCAACTTTGTACTGCTTTGCATATGTACACACTTTTATTATATAAACAAGAAAAAAGAAAACAGAGCTTGAATTAAGAAGTGTGGAAGAATCTACTTGTATTTTTTCGAAAATATAGTATTATACTTTTCAATCTTTTCATCTTGTTTTGTGTTTACAGTATACAGAAAAGATAGGGGGAATACTGTTTTTTATGCATTTATTAGCACACTTTTTTCCCCTCCCTTGGAGCCTATTAGTCTAAATCAGAGAATACACAATACACAGTTTAGTGCAAAAGTAAATATGTCAAATGTCTCGTCGTTTTACACATTTTTTCTCTTTCACTCTAATCTAACTTTTCCCATGCTAATAAACAAATTTTTAACATCTTTATTCAAACTACAATAATATACATCATGCATCTATTAGTGAAATATCTGTCACAAGTCACAATCTTAGTTTTGTACATATAATACTTTTCTTTTGTATGAAAAAATAGAGTGCGTATTTTTTTATTTTTACATGGAATTTTACTAACTAGGATAATCTACAATGTACATAATATAGTTTACGAAAGGTAAATGTCTACATACTACAGCCATTGGGTCCATGAATGTTCAACGGAGCTGATAGCCCTGGAATGTGCAAAACTGAGATAACTAAATCACTGTTAATATTTAACTCGTTTTCTATAAGTACGTCAAAGATAGGCGTAAGCAGATAGATACATTGTACATTGTCCATTGTCCACTGCAGGGACTCCACCGATGTATATATAATTATAGTAATATTGATTTGAACCAATGCTACATGGATTATTATTATTGGTTTCAAAAGCATGTACGTGTAAATGTAGATATTTCTTAAGTACATTCGTTTACTATCAAAACCTAAAAACATGTCTGTCTTTGCTACCGATGTTCATATTCCATATTTCATACAATTATTGTCAATTTACACCTTGTTGACCTGTTGTAATTATTGTTAAAAATAATAAAATGAGAATATAAGCATAACAAATAAAATAAATACCTTTCTCAGGAGAGCTCCAAGCCTCAACAATGAGGAAAACGAGGAATAAGTATCGTAACACCATTTGTCTTGATGAGTTGAAAGGATCAATTATTGATGCCAATAACTATAAATATTGAGATTGAGATCAAACCAAATATGTATTTTTCACTTTAAAGTAATTTTTTTCTTTCAAACACTGACATATATATCTATAAACATAAAATTTTATATAGGTATTATTCTTTTTATTCGTATTATGAATATTATCGAGGAACAATTCTTTCTTCAATCATAAATATGTTTTTATTTATTATTTATAAGATTGTCGTCTTTAAGTACTGGTAGATAGTTTTATTCGTTTAATGTCCAAAATCCGTTGCTGTTTGGAGTTTTGTGTTGGTCTTGATTCCGATTTCCGATTTATAAATTCTGGTTCGTATATATTGTATACGATCAAGTAAATTATAACAATAGAAATAAGAATATTATTTAGATGGATAAATATTTATTTACAACAAACATATAATAAACAACTTAAACTCGTGTAGATATTAGATATAAAGACAGATATAAAGACAGAGAAAACACTATTCATCCGAGAAGTCCGGTAGGTATATTTTGTATTTGATTTTTTATTTTTGATTTCTTTCTGAATCCTGGATATATTATGTATTGCACGAGATAAAACAAGAAATAACATTAAAAACAAACAAGATTTGAGATTTCAAAGGGTATAAATATTTTGGGGAAAAAATTCCGTGTCAACTGCTTCTTTTCCTTTTGCACCTTTTGCTTCCCATAGGTAAAAACTCGGACGAACAACTAATTAATTAAATCCTTTTGTGCGTATTGGTTTTGTAATTGCTCCGTATAAAATTATCACCACAAATTTCAATAGCAATTTATATATTTTTTTTTATCACAAAATCACAATTTTGATTTGAATAGATGTTGAAGGGTCTTTCCTCAAAAGGGTAAAAAAACTTAAACAAAAATCTTAAATACTGATTGAACTGAACAAAATAAAACTTTGACGGTAGATTTAAACAAGTAAATGGATATTTGAATATCTATTTTTTAAAACATGTAAATCAGGGAAAGGAAAACTAAATCAGAACATTTAAATAATCTGTGGAATGTAAACGAGATAAATATGACAAATTTTTTGGGAAAAGGACAGCACGAGGGTTGATTTTTTTTTTTTATTTATCTTTTGCAAGATTTTAACGAAAGACTTACCTTCGGTTTTTGATTTTTTTTAAAAGACAAATAGAATTGTGTAGTAAACACTCGGTGAATACTACTACAAGAAAATAGTAAGCAGTGAATGGGAGAATCGCTGAGATATAAGAATAATAATATATTGCTATTATATATATTATTATATCGCAGCGAGTGTGGATTCAAAAAAGTTGATGAAAATTCAGAATACAGATAGAATACTTCTGAACAGTTCTATACTTTTTCCAATACTATCAAGGATAACAAAAACCTCCGTTCTTCAAGTCAATATTGAATTCCCTCACAAAAGTCATGCGTCAGACATTTAAAAATCCAATAAGTGTGCCCAGCACCATCTCGATCCGGTGTACAACAAAGGAGAGACGCCAGTTGACGAGACCGGTCTTAGAATGCACTGGCTTCCATCTTTTTCTTAGATTGAATTTTCAAAGCTTTTCCTCACGTAGAAAGCCGAAGCTTTCTCTGAATCAAAGTTGTTGTTGTGCTTTTTATAAAATGTCCTTCAAATATGAAATATGCATCAATCAAAAATCAACAGCTTGTTGACTATGATAGAACAAAGGACAGAGAAAAGTCCAGCAAATTAATTTACTTTGTATTCGTAAACTTTGAGGATGACACTTTAGAAAATAGCTGACGATTTTGTCTTTGTCTTTGAAATATATACTTTTATTCACAGTTATTGCTCAATTCTTTTGTACAGATAATAATTATTACATGAAAATGTACAAACGGATTATTATATTATTATGATTCATGATTCAGGTTGAAATTTCATACGTCATGTTTTGAGTTTTGATATAGCAGTGTTATGGTAGATCTTAGATTCAAATAACGCATTCATGCACTAACATTAGCATTTGAATTATGGCTAGTTGATTTTTTGGAAAATAGTTTTATGAAGAGGACGGAAGGTGGTGGAGCTGGATATTCCGTTTTCAGATCATCCACAAATCTCTTGACCATGTATACAGTAATCATGCGAAAAATAATGTCTCCTAAAACCACTAATAAGGTTGGAGCATCTACACGTCCATGTATTAGAAGGTAAGTCATGTACATGAGGAATTTGACGATCAAACACAGGAAAATGAAAGACGAAAATCTGAGCCATCGTTCTGCTCTACAAATAATTGTTTCCACTCCATGTGTATCAGGATAGTCCTAAAGATATTCAACAAAAAGACATGTGTCACAAAGCTTGTTTGTCCGGAATTTTGGTACTAACGGAATTACGGTATACACAACAGCAATAATTAATAAAACCTAAATAATGATGACAAGTGTAAAGGGATGAAACAACTTACCGGTTGAAGAGAACGGAAAAGTGAGAATGTGATAAAGAACTGTATAAAATTTACAATATACGCTGACACCCAAATCAGTACATAAAGTCCCCAATCTATAATTCAAAAATAAAAAAGACTTGTACTTATCTAGCATTGGTTTTTATCATCACAAACTTTACCATAAAATCCAAAAGAAAGTCTCGTTTTGTAATTGTATAAAATATTATACAGTTTGAATATTCATATCTTTGTACTTACGCTCCTTTACATCAAGCAAACCTCGAAGAACTTCTAAATTTCGTCTACTTTCCACAGCAAAATTATATGAATGTAATGCAAGCACCAACACAACAAAAATCTGCAACAAAAAAAATGAATTATTTACACATCATGTACAACAAGTTTTCCTAAGTCATTCGTCAATTATCAACTAGTCAAGCATGTGCCTGCATATTGCATATTAAATATAAAATCAAAAAAGGCAATAACCCACCATATCCAAAATAGTTATGAGTTGTGTATGTGGTTTTTTTCTCCAAGCGCTGGTTGCCATGTTGATGGTGACTATTTATTACTTTACACAATCAGTTGTATCACAGTTTGAGCTAACGTTACACAAAAACAAGTTAGCAAGCTTCTGTGTAAATAAAAGTCAGAAATATTCTGTTACGTAATAAAACAAAAAAAATATCCACTCTTCATGAAAACAAATACTCCAGACACAATACACAAAAACACTATTTTTCCTACGTATGTTCTTGTTTATTTTTAATTACTTTTTACAAGGGGAATAGATTTGTTGGTTTGGTTTGTTAGATATGGGCCAAATTCCGATCCACGCACCGTGTTTTTTGTTTTAGAAAACTCGTACAAGAGAACAAAGTGTGTTTGTGTGTGTGTGTGTGATAATATTGTAGCCAACTAAGTAAATAAATAATTAAATTTTGAAATGGATATTGGTTTGAAAGTATCGTATGTCGTATATCTTATATCTTGTAGAGGAAGAAAGAAGACGACGGCTTGTAGATGATACCATTAAAATTGGCGAATAAACTAATTGTAAAGACGTTCCTCTTCAACTAACAGCTACCAGCTCTTCGCGTCCATATTCCGTACACTACATGTTCAACAGTTCAACTGATCATTATCCATTATTCGTTATCCGCTGTGAATTCTAAATAAAAAGAGAAAATGACAGGCGGGACTAAACGGTTGTGAATGTCAACATTCAACATGTATTTATTTTGGGATAAGTACTGTATGTTAAATGTATATATTATATTATGTACTATTCACAATTCACTATTTACTGTATGAAATACTTACACAGATAAACCAAAGGAAAAACAGACAACAACAGACAACTGAAGCTGGCGTAGAAAATAAAGACACTGAAAATAACACAATTTCCCAACGTTACAATAACAAACAAAAGGCACGGTTCAAGTGTAAATTTGCAAATCTCATATCTCACTCACTCCGTCTGGTTTGAAATCTTCATTTGATCTCTGGATGAACTGGAAAGTGAAAAAATAAAAAAGAGAAGAAAAAAAAGTTGCCCAGACCAATGATTTTTAGAGTGCCTGATCCACTTATACGATTTACTTTCACCTATATACTATATACTATTCACAATGTACAATGTACAAATATTACACATATATTTCCATCTGTGAAAAAATCACAAAAAGTTGTAATGATTCGAAATACGGATGTACATACACCAACCTCTTATAGTTTATATCTGTGAGTCTAATGCCTATGAATGATGTAGAATGTAGAGAAAAAAATACAATGAAAACTATTATGCTCGAGGGTTATGTGACTGTCTACTGTGTACTGTGTACTGCACTGTAGACTGTAGACTGTAGCAAATAGCAAATGTACAAGAAATCTGTATAATCAGAACAAGGCAATCATATGCACGTTCCACGCATTCACTCTACCTACCTACCGAGCACCGATAATGTGTTGGAATTAGCAGTATATTTTTAGATAATGATATTTAGTTGCCAATTTTTTCTGCACGTTTGCTTCCTTTTCTCTATTTTTCCCTTCAAGTCTCCGTGATAGTTCTTACTAACATGCTGTACTTTGTTTATTCGGCATTTTTGTTTTTTTTTCTTCTGCATACCTTATGCATACAAATGTACTGTGGACATTTTTTCATATGGATCCTGACGTTACCTATGTTTATGTGTCTGTTTATTATCCGATATCTCTTAGTCATGTAATACTTAGTTCTTTAATTAAAGCCTGATGCTAACAACCAACAACTAACAACGGCTGACATTTTCGGCATTACAGTTGGTGGCTGATAGCTGTTTTTGCATAAAAGTATTACAAAGCTACTCGCTCACTACAAAACTCTGTATATTTATAATTGTAATCCGTAATGTGAAAAGTAAATACTAAATACTAAATACGCATTTGTGAAATGTCTAACATTGTCTTAAATTGTAAGTACAGAAAATTGAAAGTGAAAAATAAAAACATGTCATGTACAAAGATATTCCTTTTATAAAATCATTTTTCATTTAGTATATGAGGAAATGAAGAGGTGTCAAATGTTGTAGAAATTTCATTGACTTTATCATTCAATGATGTTTACATAAAGTTCAAGTTGCTTGGGACTTGGGACATTTCATCGTCATTTGTCATTTGACGTGGTCATTTATTACAAATAGTTTGAATTGGATTGGCATGGCTAGAAGTGAATTGGACACAGTCTACAAGATAAAAAGAATCATGATATTCACAATTGAAAAAATAGGTATGATTCGTGTTTTGTGTTTCGTATACTTTAGAATAAATATATATATATATAAATGGCGTTTTTAAACTGGAGGACGATCTGGATTCATGATACTGATATTCATCGTTGAGTTTGCAGTTGAATTAGGATTGGTTGGCTGAATATGTTGGAGTTCCGTCCTTAAGTCATCGATAAATTCTGGAGAGACAATAGGATAAATTGTTCAGGATTAAACTTTTGATGTTTACACATTTTCTAATAAGTTCAATTTTTCCTTTTTCTTAGTATCACGAATGTACATAATAAACAATAATAATATTATATGTTCTTATTTACCTTTATTAAAATAGAGACCAGCAACTCGTAGAAACCTTTAAATAAATGAAGATAAAAAATATATTAAAACCCGAAAGATCACAATACATGTTTCAACACGGTGTTCATTGTTTCCTGCAACTTGTGAGCTGTTAAATTACATTTCAAGAACGACTAAAATCCATCCAAATGTCAGGCCCGGTTGGTGAGCCAATAAAAGAAAAATAAATACTTTTACAAGGATGAAAGCTAGTAGAAATGATGAGAATTTGAACCATACACGAGCTGAAAAGAAATTGTGAAAAAAGAAATCAAATCAGATTCAGTATTCGCTATTTATTTACTATATTTTCAGTTGTAAAGGAAATCATGTGTGACTGAAATCATAAATCGGAAATCAGAAACTGGACATATTCTACCTGCTTGTAAACAAGGTGTAATCTCTGGCTCTTCCTTTAAAAAACAACAACAATAATAATATTAGCCATTAACATGCATCAATTTCATGCTATATTTCCACTCAACTCAGTTATTTTATTCTCATGATAATATTACAGCATATTTACAAGACATGTATAAGTGAAAATATATGAGCTGTGGGAAAATTGCGTAGGCTGTATTACATATTACATATTACACATTACAAAATTGTGGTAGGTTAGAGATTATAGACTAAAGAAACAAATTAGTACAAAGGGATAATATTTTTTTGTAAATCTTACTTGCTTAACTTGTACGAAAAGCTTGAAGGCCACATAAAATTGAAGAATGTTCAGCCCGAAAATGAAGAGCCAGAACGTTATGGATATTATTACAGCTGCCAAAAAATAAAAAAATATGTATATTTTACAAAACATTTACGACTTTTTCATTACTCTCCGTACTCATTTCCTCCAAATGACTGGCTCGTCGAGGGTCTAGAATCTAGAGTATTTTCTTTTTAAAGTACTTTAAAATTGTAATGACCTCTTGGTGTAATATACATATTTTACTGCATTTTCATATTTGTTTTGGAGTTTGGAGTTTGAAGTATATAGGCAAATAATTTTTTTTGCCCAATTTGAACTATTTAGTATACAAAATACAAAGTATTTAAGCAAAATGGACATACGATTAAAGCTTAGAGCTTAGAGATTTAATATCTACTTAAACAGACATTATTTGTTTCAACAGCTTGGAAAAGCTAAAAGCTCTGTCATAATTTATATCCATGAATTCTTTTATTAGTTTCCTCCAGGATATAAAGACTGGATTGTCATAAGTCATAATTTTGTATCTATACTGTATATTTCTTCTTCTCCAAATATTTACTTTTATCTCAACTCACCTACTGGAAGGGGAGTGGCAGCAATAGGAAAGATTAAGTCTGTGACAAAAAGTCGAGATACTTGAAATCCAAATATGCCAACACCGAGTATCTAAATTTGACAACAAAATTGATTTTTTTCATTATAAATCATTTTAAAATTTACCATGTGCTAAGGAAAATGTTTATGTTTAAAAACAAGTGATTTGTTTCCAAATCAAAGGCTCACAATATCAAGCACGCAAACGATTTGCACAAAGTCTTTGTCTCTCCAGTGGTCCTCAACTTCCTCCATTTAAATGAAAAAGTCTCGAGTTGACTCGAACGCTTATTTGAATTGGCAGTGTAAAAGGTTTAATGATGACAAAGTATTAAATATTATTATAAGCCCAAAATCACACAGGAATCACAAAATTTTGTTTTGTCTTAAAAATTTTGATTTGATCCAAGTTTCTTGTACAACATTGAACACAAAGAAAATGATTTCTTATAACGTAGACTTTGTGAGTTTTGAGTCTTGAGTCACTCATTAAACAGTCATTATCATTCCAGATTCCAAACGGTTTGAAAATGATGTAGCTGGCATGAACACTTTAATTAAAATTCATTCATCACCTCTTTCTCTTCACACAACAAACCAATCGCATAATTTGGCATCCCAGTGTGTCACATTAATGACGACGCCCGTTTCATTATCATAGCAGAGTAATGGAAATGATATATTTGGCATGTATTACAGATTACAGATATTTTTCCTTTTATCCTCGTCACATTCACATTCACAATTTACAACTAACGATTGGCCACGAAACCAAAAATATTTTTATGGCAATTCTTTTCAAATTTAAAAAATTTTAAATTTACAACCATTCACAAATACAGTTGTTGAACAATTTTCATGCGGAAACGCTGTTTATCATTTACTATTTATGATGAAATATGCACATTATAGACTTTTGCAATTTTAATTCCCTGAATACTGCAACTTGTAAATCCGTTCAATTTTTTCACCTTTTTCGCATTTCACAAAGCAAAAACGTTTAAATTGCTGTAACAATCCTTGAAAACATTTGAAAACAATTAACAATCAACCTTCTCTAACGGTCTTAGATGAAAGCATGATTTTCCCCATTTTACACGATATAACAAATACTAGAGCTGTGATTCCATAATGGAATATTTTTCACTCACTCGTTGCCCTTTGTTTTCATTCGGTCTGCTTAATGTATAACTGAATAATGCTTGAAGGCTGTTGTTCTATTCTCCTCACTATGCACTGACTTTGCCCGTTTGGGGTTTAGTTTGAGATTTGAGATAGAATCACATTTATGTGTTCAAAATTTCCTTTTAACGTTTTAACATTTGTGTTTGAATACTAATTCACACTTCACAAGCATAAACCAAACACACGGATATATTCGTATGCACTGACTCAGTCGCTCACAAGAGGCAATTGAGGTATAATGAATGAGCTGAGAAGTTGACTGTACAAAACGAAAATTGAATTCGAGACAGCGAAACGAATGAGAAAAATGTGCTCTCTTCTCTCTTTTTTTTCACCCTGCCTTTGCTAAAAAAAGTCAACTTAGGACAAGAAAAAGGCAAAGCCTATCAGTTCAATAGTGAAAGAAAAGACAGCAAGAGAGATATTTAAATCCGTATTTGAGTTTTGAATGTACAAGAGTGAAGTACGCCCAAAGTGCACATTACACATTTGTAAACCATGGTAATCTGTACTGTGTGTAGTTTCTAGATTCTAGATTCGAGATTGTAGATACAGTTTCAAGTTTGGAGTTGGAAGTTGGAAGTAGAGGTGTAGAGTGTAGAATGTGTGTAATAAATATCGTTCTGAAAGTAAGTATAGTTCAAGTTTTTGCATGTATCTAAAATCTAACAGATATGATAAAACGGTGGTGATGATGACGATAATAAAGTCGTCAGTTAAATGTTCCCTTCCTTTTCAATTCTCAATTCTCAGTTTTCAATTTTAGGTTGAAACCAAAAGTTGGTTGAACTTTCAACTGTGAATTTTACAGTTTGTCGTTTGTCTAGTCGATGATTTTTCGGATGCACTCTGATCTCGGTGTGGATTTGCTTAGTTCAACTTGCTACTCTTGTGTGGTGTGCGGTGTGGCTTGGCTTGGCTTGGTTTGGCTTGGTGTGGTGTGTGGCAGTAGAAAATATAAAAAATGACATGGGAAGGAATGGGACGATGTCGGTGTGGCGATGACGTTCAAAAACATTGAAGGTTGAGACGACTCTAGACTGTAGACTGTAAATTGTAGATTCTAGACTCTAGACTCTAGACTCTAGATTGTACCATGAGCCAGGAAGATGTTGAGAGAGAGAAAAAGAAAAAAGCCACCGAGAGGACGGCGAGGATCAAATAAATATAAAACTGTAGCCAAGAAGGAAAATTAAAAGGGCGATACGAGGATGAAGACAAGTTGGGAGACACAAAATAGTTACAAGTTGAAAAGGAAAGACAGGGAGAGATTGGGAAAGACAGGAACAAAGCAAAAAGAGAAAGAACTTTGTCGGCCTAGGAAAAGAGTACATTTACAAAAATACATGATACATAAGACTCATGAGATAGAGAATACAGAGTTGTATCAAAGTTGTGAGGGAGAGGCTGCCAAGGTATCACTGTTTTTGTCATATGAGAGAGAGGTACATGGATATATCTAGTGGATATTGTATTTTGTATAATTATAATTGCCGTGACTTTCTTTCTCTCTGTTCTCTACTCTCTACCCTCGACGCTCTACGGTTACTGATAGATAAAAAGTACAGACAGAACGTTCAGTTCAATCGTCAACATTTTATATGTAAAATATCACAGATTACAGCAATAAACAGAACACACACTTCCTCGTTAGATTAATCCAGTTCTAGATTCAAGATTCTAGATTCAAAAGATCTCATTGAATTTTTGGCTCCCTCCAAATCGTTTATCTGACAACGACGGTGTACACAAACCACAAATCAGACGGAGAAAAAAGAGGTGAACGGTAGAAAATAAAGAGCTGTAATATGGATGAGATACAATGGAAATATTTATAACAGGAAAAGAATGTTAAAGGTATTTTAAAAGTGTTTTAACATATTTTTAAAAGCATAAAAATAATAATGTACTCGCATAAAGTACAAAGTAAGCACCTTCAAATACCCTACTTTTACAAAGGATATGACTACAAATTAATGAAGTAGAACAAAAGTGTTATTTAGGTATTCTGCGTCAAATAGATAGTTACATTCTTCTTGTCATTTTACCATTCTAATTTTGTTAATCATACCATATTTTTTTTTCATTTCCACTCTCTTTACTTTCTCCGGCCTTTTGAATGGATTGTTGGTCTTTAGATAATAAAAAAGCAGGATAGTAAATGGTAATCGGTTAAATAGGATAAATGAAAAAATATTTCCAACAATTTCATGTCATGATATTTATTTATATGCACTGAGAAAATTAATGTATTTAATATTTCAGTTTTCAATGAACAGGCTTTCAACACGTGGACTCGGAACTCGGAACTTTACTGCCTTTTTATTTTTGAAAAATTAGTTGTCTTCGTCATGTCAATCTCTGTCGTAAATACGCATTATAAATTACACAGCAAAAGATATGTATGTACGTGGGTATGTGTGTCAATATGGATGTGGTAAAAATACTAGGAAATTATTTAGTACGGAAGATTCTCCTGACTTCTGACGTTAACGTACAGTTAGCATTGACACTTTTCATTCTTCTTGGTGCTTGATGCTTGATACGTCTGTGATTTGTACATGTGTTCGGTGAATGTAGATTGTAGAATGGATAGTATTTTCTTGAGGCTTGAGGATCTACTTTCTACTCTGTAGTGCAGTAAGCTTTGACTTATGAGTTTGAGTCTTCTGGGATGTCTCAGATCTGTTTTATGCTGTATTCGTCTCACATGAAAATGGTGTGTAGTCAAAACTCAAAACTCAAATGCTTATAATACAAAAAAATATAATTACACGTATCCATACATTTATAACACATATAACATCCTCTATGTACTTTTTGATACATCTATTTGATGCAATAAGTTTAAAGTAGTACTTACATACCGAATCTGCGTCAGCATGAAATATGTATACGGAAATATGTACAGTGTACAGTGTACAGCATAGAGCATAGACGATACACGTAAGAAGATGGAGGGTGAACTATTTTTAGAGTACTTGTGAATATTCCAATATCCGAATATTTAAACAAAAACAGCTACAGGGAAATAATAATAATCCCTTACGCCAAAAATATCCCTAATACAAAATCTTGCTTAATAATAACAATAATAATGCTATTTTAATGCGTGTGCCTCTCGTTATATTATACATAACACGCTGTGTATCACCTTTGACCATTGACTCTGAACTCGGAACATGATATCTTCTTGAGATATTCTATTTTGTATTTTGTATCAATTTACAGTCTATACTAAAATCAAATAAAATTCGATTGATTTGAATGCCAATAATTGGCATTTTATTTGTTGTCCAAAGATTTACGCTTAAAGAGAAAACTGTGTTCTATAAACTGGGAAGCCAACTGCTTGTATTCGCAAACTATGATTTTGATCTCAAAAAATATTATTTGCACATTGTTAACAAATTTAAACAGCCAACAAGCAGCAAGGTAAAATAAACAGTTGTCGAATCTCAAATGTGGTTAGTCATGTTGCAAAGTTTTCGTTTGAAAGCATGTGAAAGTGAGAAAGATGAACATTTCTCGGAATTCACCGGGAGAAAATATCAGTAGTTTTAAAAAAATATATAAATAGTGTGCTGTAATATGTAATATAAACTACTGGTCAGGGTTAAGTACACAATCCTTTGACGAAAAACTAGTTTGATATAATGGGGGAATTTTGCCCATACACCATACATCTAAATTCTAGATTATACGTAGATGTTCAAGAATACTTCAAATCTCAAGTAAAAAAAAGAATATTTATACAAATTTGGTCACCTTTACTTATCTAAAATCTAGATCTTTATTTTCTCAGTATTGCTTACTTGCTGATGTGAAAGAACAAACTATAAATAATTTGTTGGTCGGAGAATTCAGTACAAATAACTATTAAAAGAGTCAAATTTCAAATGTTGGTTAATATTTCGACGTTTTGTTCCCCAAATGTCAGAGGTCTATTCCTTGGTATTCAAATGGGTCCTCGTTGCTTCTGTATTATTCTAGTAACTAATATTTATTCAAGGCGCACAGCAGGAGTCTCGAAAATGTAAATTTACTATTTAACTTAGCATAGTGCAAAACTGTAAACTATCCACAGAGTTCTGTATTCTGGATTTTTATGTAGGTGTTGCAATTTACTATGTGCAAGTGTTTTGTTTATCTCGTCCATCATTTACTAATGTGATGCTTTTCCATCATCGAAGACTATGATTATTACCGTATAACATATGTTTTAAGTGCAAACAATGAAGAGCTATGTCTTGGATTGATCTTAAATTTTGTCAAATGACAAAGGAAAGAATTATCTTCAACATGTTTTTTTGTTGTTGGTTTTTACTGTCAAGTATTTAAAAAAAATAAAGTATTGGATTTTATTCATGCGTATAATATAATAATATACATAGACTTTATATAGTACAGTATACAGTACACAACTGGAGTTTGAGTTAAAATAACTCAACTATCAAGTACAAAATAAGAAGTATAGTACAATAATTTATTTGATTATTAATAATAAGCTAAAAAGTTTTTAAAACATTTTAGAATTGAATTTGCATTTTCCATAAGGAATGCATTTTTTTGCCAAGTAATTTCAATAATGTGAATAATTTCAGATTTCACATTATTCAAAAAAAATTAGGAGAAAGCAGTAATCCTCTTTTTTACTTTTCCCCTATCAAACATCTAAATACTAAACGACAATCATGATGAGTTATAAATAATTGTGGTATTATTGTACTTTGTAGTCAAAATATCGGAAACGTAAAAAATATAACTGTTTCTTTTTTTAAGTACTCTGAGCTCTAAGCATCAATTTTTGTGTCGGCGGTGAAAGTGTTCTTCAATTCCTCCTGATAATACCTTGTGAAAAACCCTTGTTGAAGCTCATGATTACTTTAAACTGATGTAAAAAGCTTGGACGAAGCACCTGAATGCAACTTTGACCAGAAATTCAACTGTACAAAGCCCAGCACCAATATAACTTTGAATTTCTGAATCCAGTGAAAATAGAATGAACATGATAAAAACAGCAATCAGTAGGTATAGAGTAGATTTCAGCCATGTTCGACTTTTGGATATCATTACTAAAACTTCTTCTCTACCCTGAAAATCATAAAATATTTGGAATTTATTTCAAATTTTTAACTCCAAATTATCTAGAAACGTTTAAAAAATAAACACAATATAATAATTATAATTATTATTGTTGTCTTTTACTACCTTTCCGGTGACTCGATAAAGTGCAAATGCTATACAAAGTGGAAACACGTGAAGGGCGAAGAAGCCGAACCATAGTACAATAAATTTTGACATACCTATAAAACCAGTAATAAACGACCTTTGTCAAATTTTTTAGAAACATAGATTAGGAAACTGACATTTACGACAGTGATAATTTATTGATGAGCATTAAGCTAATTATTAATTACTTAAGGATGAAAGTGGAGGTTCGCCCGGAAGAGGAGAAAGTTTTAAAAGTACAGCCTCAACAATTTTATATGAAGACACCAGAAGAATCAAACTTGTCAAAGACTGAAATCATCAGAACAAATCACAGAAATTTTAAATTAAAAACTAATAATTATTCTGTAATATTCTTTACATTGATGGTGAGTTTTTTTGTACTTTGTACATACCAAATCCAAAGCGGTGATACATCGTACAGTAGATTTCTTTTTAATAAAATCCATGATGACTGAAAGTTTTCATGTACTTGACAATTTACAAAGGTGTTCCCAAACTAATCGCAATCCACAAACGATATTTATTTCAAATTTTATCACGTCACTTTGCCTTGTTTAATTTGACTAGTTTTTTCACCAGAATTATAACACTGTAACTATACAAGGCGTGATAAATCTTTGTTCGGAGAAAACTATGAATGATAATTCCCGAAATGCAAATTTCATGTTGCAGAATATTAAAAATGGGTCGTAACAAATAAGAAATATACAGGAAAATGAAGATATGACGTTACATGATCTGTATTATAAAGACGTTAAAAGACAGCCTGTAATCTTAGGAATTGGGTTGGATTTGTTTGCAAGGTGAAATTTTGATGACGTTTTGCCCACACATAGAACATACCATATACCATATACCATAGATGATTTTCAATAACACATGTGCAAAAATGAGCTTTAAAAACCCAACTCACATCACGGGTATCAACAGCTTATATATGTAAAATGTAAATACATACATCATCATACATATCTATAAAGTTGTGGATGAAAACATAATAGCAATGGTGAAAACATAGCAAATGGGATGAAAGTAGGTGATCTATTTTTAATTTCAAAATGTACAGAAAGAGGAAGAAAGAAGAAGAGACGCGACGAAGAAGTTGAAAAGAGCAACAACAGCTGATTCTCGTAGTTCGTAGTAGTTACTTACCGTGTATTGTGTAGTGTTGTTTCATTCTGTCAAACAAGCAGTGAAATACAAACAACGCGTAATAGCTATTTACAAAATATCATAATGATTAACAGCAATCGGCGATTGGTTTGGTTTGGCATTTGGCAGTTCCTTGATTCTTGATTAAAACCAAGGGATAGTATACACATTTTGAAGAAAGGGTTTCTCGGTTCGTACTGAGCTACTGAAAATTTTTACTTTGTTACTGTCATTACCATATTAAAATGTGTGTATACTACCATAGTACTACTACGATCAAACGAGAGCAGAATCTGAAATATCAAGCAGTTTCAACTGCTACAAGTTGAATGAATTGACAAGAAGAAATGAAGTGTCAGAAGTCAGAATTATCTATAGTTGTGTCTCTATTCTCTATTCTCTACGGCCTACAGTCTACACTAACACGAATGAAATTAATTCAGCATCATCTGCAAAACCACATGGAACAGTATTACATAATACATATTGTATTTAGCATGTAAATTTTGAATTTAAAAGGATTTTTATGTATCCTGTCTTTAGAGTGAGTTCCATAAAAATACTATCACATCTCCATTCTCCATGCCGCTTGACCTTCAAATCTTCATTTATACATTGTCCATGTGCAATGGATAAATTACGCTACATGCCTCGATGTGCCGATGTGTCGAGTGATAAGAACTGCTGTTGACCATGTGCTTGTCGTCGGTGATTGAAATTATATCGATAGCATTCTAATATTTATCTATTTATTTCATCATGTACGTGTATTGGATGAAGTAGTTTGTAGTTTTTAGTATGGTTTATATAATGTTGCTGTACTTTGTATCTATGATGATGCGTAGGTTTATCTCATATGAACACATGTAAATAAACTACGGAATGACAAAAACCATACACATGATCACAAACCCAGAATTCGCAAGTCCAATATGAATGTTCCACGTCAAATAAACTATACTCTATACACAAAGGACACTTGTAAAAACTTGGGATGTAAAAATTGCTCTGTCTCTGATTTTATAAAGTCACAACCATAAAATTCATTGAGGGAGCAAGCATTCAGGTTCAAAGAACGAATTTTGAGTGTGTAGTTAAGAACTAAGATTTCAAAGCTCTTCTTTTCCCTCTTGTCACTTCAAAGGTAAGATATTTAAAAAGTTAATAGTTAGCAGTGTACATAGTTTTTTGATATCTCCTCAAGTATTAGAATACCTGTAACAATCCTCAAAACTATTTGCAATCAAATTTATTGTACAAGTACTAGTATTATCCTGGATAATTTATCCATTATCCAGGTAATACTTACGTACTATATGTACTATGTAAAGCCCATCCTTTGTAATTTTGACTGTCTGTTCTTTTTCTATTCTTTTATGTAATTGACAATTAAAATAGCGGTGTTTTGATATTTGATATTTATTTATTTATTGTTGATATTCAGGAAATACAGTACTTCTAATTCATACGGAAAATGGCTCCCGACATTAAAGAATATGAACACCTATCCAATGAAGACAGAATGCTTCAAGGTAAATTATGATTCAATTACATTTTTGCTGTACTATAAACTATTACCTTTAAACATACAAATTACAAACTGTATTAAATTAACACGCCAAATAATTTAAAATTTAATCAAATTACAAACTTCATTTTAGGGTATCCTTATGATCCTATTGATCCCCTCTTGGTCAACCAGAGATTAAGATGTCGTGCATTAATTCGAGAATTCAATGCAACCGACGATGCTAACGAAGGTATTTATACTGAGAATCGATTTATTTGTGTGAATTGCAACGCTGTTGTTTTACTTTATCATAAATTAATGACTTTATGCGTGACACGTACCCTTTTTCATGTTTATGAATCTGTTTTTGTACA
Organism: Sminthurinus aureus; assembly: GCA_034698265.1. Classification (NCBI taxonomy): domain Eukaryota; kingdom Metazoa; phylum Arthropoda; class Collembola; order Symphypleona; family Katiannidae; genus Sminthurinus; species Sminthurinus aureus. The sequence continues at coordinate 5,669 of JAQGBH010001165.1, read as the reverse complement.
GACAAAAGATCAGAACTTTTGGAAAAGCTTTTTGATCCTGCTTCTGGAAAGAAAAAATTTGTTGAACCAACCTTTAGATGTGATTATGGACATCATATTACCGTTGGTAAGTTTGTTTTTAATATCAAATTTACTGTCAAATTGACGAAATGAAGAATAACTACACACTTTCAATAAAAAGAAAATGCTGTAAATTTGAGTTTAAGTTGTGCACTTTCTTTTGGTTGAAGGTGAGAATTTTTATATGAACTTTGATTGCTGTATACTGGACGTGTGTCCTGTGAAAATTGGAAAGAATTTTATGGCTGCACCCGGTGTACACATCTACTCAGCTACTCACCCGCTTGATGTGCTTGAAAGGTAAAATGCACAAAATAAAGAAATTGATTTTTGTATAATATTCAGAGTTAATTTTTCAATTTCCTGTTTCTTCCTACTAAAATAAATAGACGACAATGGGAATACGGAAAGCCCGTAACCATTGGAGACGATGTCTGGGTTGGAGGCATGGCTGTTATTTGTCCAGGTAATTAATTAATGTTAAGCAGTTACATGTTAAGCGTCCATTTGGTTTGAAAATTTCTCTATCAAGGATAAACCATGGAATATGGAATAGGAAAAGCTTTTCTGCTACTTTACAATTGATAATTGATGCTCTTTAATTTTGACAGGTGTGACAATAGGAAATGGAGTGGTTATTGGAGCTGGTTCTGTTGTTGTGAAGGATGTACCTGACTATGTCCTGGTAGCTGGAAATCCTGCAAGAATAATAAGACAACTTGAGAAGCCAAAGGATGAAGAAAATAAAAGTTAACCAATTTAATTTTTGAATCATTGAAAAAAAAAACAATGCTTTATGTGATGTATCATTTTACCTGTAACTCTGAGAATGTTGATCATTCCACTGTCGATTCCAAATTTGAATTATATTAAAATGCTTTGATTAATTTTGGTCATAAATAAAAAGTACTGTGATTAATTATATTACTTTGAACAAGACAGCATTCATTTTGTAAGAAAAATTTGAACGATGAAAATGCATTTTTGATTTTTTTTTTGAAGTATTTGCATGGGGAAAATGCCACTGGTCACTTTAGAAATGAATTTACAAATACATCGATCTTTGCATCTATAATTTATTATTGGATGTACATTTTGCATTTTTGAAATACGCGGATTACAGTAAACCGTACATCTATGATTTTCTGATTTTTATAGCTTCAACAACAACAACAACAACCCCGAGTACCAACAATAGCAATGCAGACCCTTCCGAATATGAACACTTGAGTCACAAGGACCGAATGACTATGGGCTACCCTTATGATTACCGAACAGAGGAAATCACACAACTGAGACATGAAAGTCGGGCAATTGTCCGTAAAATTCACGAGGCTGAAAAAGATGATGACCAAGACAGTCGTCAACGGTTGATGAAACTTTTATTGCATCCAGATTCTTCATCTGATTTTGAAATTCAACCCGTTTTCAGAGTCGACTACGGTTTTAACATTACAGTTAAAGAAAATTGTCGTATTGGCTACGACTGTTGTGTTTTGGATGTGGCACCTGTAAAAATTGGGAAAAATTTCAAAGCGGGCACAAGAGTCCACATCTACACGGCTGCTCATCCTTTGAATTATCTAGAGAGGCGAACTGTTGATTTTGCATTTCCCGTTGTCATAGGCGATGATGTTGTTGTTGGAAATCATGTAGTTATTTGTCCTGGTGTTAAAATCGGTAATGGAGTCACTATACACACGGGAAGTATTGTGGTAAAGAATGTACCAGATTTTGCCACGGTTTCTGGTGCACCAGCACGCATTCTAAAAGTGGGTAATTAAATGAAGTTGTTGTCAAATTGCTCATCTACATTCCACATAAAAGATCTTGGGCTTGCATGGTGCCATGAAAATACCGGTGAGGGATTACATATTTTGTGAGATGAGAAGCTTTAATTGTTCTAAATTTATTGTGATATGTGTGACAATATTAAGGTGTTAAATAAATGTGATAAATAAATTTCCAATAATATTATTATTACAATTTTTTGTAACCCATTATAGTAGGTACCTATATGTCTAGATTCATTTTGAACTTTTGTGATGTACTTTAGCAATAAAATCTGTAAACAATCCGTAACATTTTCTCATTGTATGTTGTACACTGTACACATTTCACTTCATTTTATTCATAGCATCATTTTTTTTTCCGAATAAATATTTAAAACAATATAGTAATTTTAACAAATTTTCCTCTTCCTCAAGCCTCATGCCACGACATTCAACCACTAAAAGATTCATACATTTGTGTTAGTGATCAGTACTGTGGGAGTTTTATTTTTGCTGTTGACCGTGGCATTCAAAAAATAATGAAAATTTTTATGATCATTTTGTTCCAAAGATTTTGTGTTAGATATGTCAGATATTTTAAGAGTAGGTTAGGAACACAGTCAGTTTTTTGCAGGTGCATAGGTACTTTAATGGATGTAGATTGTACATTCATTTTACTACATATTTTTAGGTTGGAAGTTGGAATTTTCAGTTTTCTCACGACTTAGGATTTTGTGTATTTTATGTCGTATTCCCAAGTATACAAATTCAGACTATATATCAGTCAGATACATGGGAACAGAAAATATGTATATATACATAACACATAGCCCATATCCATAATGAATAATATCCTCTCTTAATAATTAAATGAAAAATTTTTTACAACAAAAGGAATGAGACTACATTTATGTTTAAAAGCATACTAAAAAAAACAATGTTTTTGAAACCATGAAATCCATTTGCACTGACATATTATTATTATCCGTAGTAGGTAGAGTAGAGAATAAAGACATAATATTATGGTAGTTTATTTCCTAAAATACTTTTACAGTGGTAACATGAAACCTGAAGGACTTCAAAGAATTCAATCGTCTTTCATGTAACATTTTTCAAAGCGTGACTGAAAAATAAACTACTCCTGTTAATTAAACACCATAATATATTTTAAAGTGAAATCATGACTTACCTGAAATCAACAAGTTTTGTTTTATTCGTGATTTTACTGTGGAATGCAGTATTTGTGAATTCAACACCGTATAAACAAAGATCTTCTATTTTTAATAATTTAAATGAGGCATTGGTAGACGATGATCTTCCAGAGTTTCCCAAGGAATTCATCGATATTGTATCAAAGGGTTACAGTGAGGAAGGAACTGGATCAGTTCGTACATCTTTTGAAGGCACTGCAGATTTCATAATCAATCAAAGTAGTGAAAAAAGTGAACGTCAATTCCCCCCTACTTCAACTTCTTCTTCACCGGTTGCTACAGTTACGACTCAAGAGTCAAAAACTAATGAAGAAAATGAAAATTCATCTGATACGCCCGTTCTAGAATCGCCAATTGTAATAAACATTGTAAATGAAAAAAAAATTAAAGAACAACCAATAATTATCAAGTTGATGCCAGAAAGTTCTAAAAATGGTCAAGATCAAGGTCCAATTATTCCTATCTATACGACAGTAGACAATGAAGATATCGACAAGAAAGGAAATAATCAAGAGAGTCCACAGCGTCGACAAGACGAAGAAGAATCAGTTAATCAGTTGCCATCGCCACCAGCACTTAGAGAACACGTTGACGAAAATAATGAATTACACATAAATGTTCAAATAATACCAAGTGCAAATACAAACATAAGTACTACTACTACTACTATGATGACAACGACAGGGACGACAATAGAATCTTCATCTTCTTCTTCTACTGCCACTTCTATTCCACTCTATATTGATCCAATATTTCCAGCTCCTGAATTTACCGAGGAGAATAAAGCAACAATAGCACAGGAACATATTTTATCAGCTACAACATCTTCAACGTTTGATAGAAAAAATGACGGGAATGAAACCACTGAAAACCAACTAACTCCTGAAATATCATTCCCATTATCAGCAGAATTAGACAACGAGAATGAGCGAAGCAGGAGTAATGGCAGTGAAATTGGTAAAAGGTCACAAGACAATAACGACTATAACGATGATGATGATGCTGATGATGACACAATAGAACCTACGATATTAGAACTTAAACCATTAAAAGGACCTCCATGTCCTGGTTTTATTAGACAGTGCAACAGCTATTTTGATTGTGATTTCCATCCAAACGGTGCAGATGAAAATGACACTCGAACTTGGTTCAAATGTGATGGAAAACATTGTATTTGTGAACTTTTAGGTTATATCCGAGATGATGAGGCTGAATGGAGTGTCTCTTGGTCTAAGAAGAATCAAAAATGTAGAATACACAATACACATTTTATCATACAAATTGTTACTTGTTCTACTTTTGTATTTAGTATTTGTTGTAACAATATAATCAATGTAAATAATACTTATGAAGTACTATGTAATCCCTGATTTTTATTTTTGTTTTGAAATGTTTTGCAGGCATTTCAGATTTAGACGGCCCTTGTGGTGTGAATGAAGGTCTTGAGATTCATTGTCCAAAGGCATACCAATGTATTAACAATGTATGTGATAACCCCGCAGGAGTAAAAAAAATCCACAAGGAAAGGAAGAATAAAGCACATAAGGGGTCACAGAATGATAACGATACGATAACAGAAATCAATGTCGAAAATGACACGGAAACGGACTGTGCTAATAATAACAGTAGAAATGATCATGGAAACATTTTCTCACTACTTTTCTTCCCCCATATGAACATTTTTGATTCCATCTTAAATGACAGTCTAAATAGTATTAGAGAAATGTTCTGATGATGAATTTTTGATTCAAAATGAAATGGTTACACGCAATTAAAAAAATCTACAAAATATTTTTAAACTCATTGTCTTTCTTTTTTAAACTGTATTAAACTTTTATATGAGTTTTAAGTTTGTTTATGATGATTGTTTGTAAATATACATATATATATACATTTACAGAATACAGATCGTTCAAAACTATGTTTGCTGAGACAAATGTTGATGAAGTTCTCGAGCATTACATGCTTACCTATAGTATAGGTCAGACTTCTACCGAAGAATGAGAAATTCTTAGAATTATATAAAGGTTGAGAATGTAGAACTAAAAATTTTTTACAGAATTTCAAAAACCGTGACGACACCTGTAAAAAAATACGTTTTGGTACAAGTTGACTATTTTTTTTATTTTTTCGCTCCTACGAGACTTTTTTATTTCTCGTAGGAGCGAGAAAAGAAAAAGAAATAGTCAAAGTGTATACCAAAAAGTATTTTTTTTATAGGTGTCGTCAAGGTTTTTGAAATTTTGTAAAAGGACATGGGACGCAAATAAAGCGATTTTGGGTTGCTGTCAGAATTGGCTGAAATTTGGTACACAAGTACTTCAGACCATGGGGAACAATGTTTGTGAAGTCATTTTAAGAGTGATTGCCTCCCCTGACCTCTACAGATCATCAAAGTTTAGAATTTTTTGTTGGACTTTGACGCCGTGTAAAACTTTTATTCGATTTTTATTAGTGCTTTGCACACAAAAATCCATTTTACACGTAAACCTTTGAAGTTAGACACATAATACCTTCACAAAAGATGATCAGCATAAAATTCTCTGTCGATTAGGGTGCTTCAAAAAAAGTCAAAGTAATGGAATCTTACGGGCTCAAGGCTCAAAACTTACCTTGACCCAAGTAG